>SMSR01013216.1:0-24889 GCA_019453355.1 Ceratina japonica | reverse complement strand
GCCGCAAGGGTAGCGAGATATATATCCCCGGCCGTTCTTAGCGGATTCCCTCCACTCAATTCCAATAAATATACATGCATACGTACACGTAGCCGGCGGCGCACGTATACAGACGTGGCAATGCCGTGGCTGCCAATGGCAAATAAATAGCCTATATAGGGGCGAGGGGGGTAACGTTACGGCGCCCGGCGTGGCGTCCCTTCGCTCGGGGTGGAAGGGGTCCGCGAGATTTAGAGAGGTTTAATTTTCGAAAAAGCTGGATTTGCGGCCGAAGCGACGACCGTGTCGCCGATTTATCGCCCGTGGAAAAATTCCGAGCGACCCGATAAACCGTGCTGTCCCCGGTTCCGTTTCCTTTTTCTTTCACCACCCCCTTTCCCTACACAGTCATCCCCCGATTTTCTTTCCGCTCGCCGGTCAACTCTCACCGTCGTACCATTTCTCTGTACCATTCTTCGCGGTTGTCATATGAAGATAAATATTTATACAGTCAAACAAGAGTATTGTTCCACAATTAATGCTTTAAGTAATTATAAATATTTTTATAAAATTTAGTAATTACTCTAAATTTTTATGCAAAATGCATTTGTTTGTGCTACCATGTTTAAAATGAAAATATCATTCAATTTGCTTATAAAAAAATTAGTCTGTTGAATTTATTCGAAGACGGAACTAACTTTTGACGTCAGTCTTAGTAATTACTCTAAATTTGTATGCAAAATGCATTTGTTTGTGCTACCATGTTAAAAATGAAAATATCATTCAATTTGCTTATAAAAAATTAAGTCTGTTGAATTTATTCGAAGACGGAACTAACTTTTGACGTCTGAAATTTCTATAAGCGTTGACATCGAGCCTGAAAGACTCGGGACCGAGGATGGGAGCGTCGGGTTCGCGAGCAGAATTTTAAGAATATTCCCTCAAGTTTAATTTGCATCGGAAGAAAACTTGTTCCCCGGATGCGATCGGTGTCAAGTGGGCCAGTAGTTTTAGTCGGGCAAGTCGAAAGTTGTACATGTTATAGTTAGCCGAGTTGAAGCGGTTGTAACGCGATGGAATGCTGAGTGCATTCTATGCCGGTTGTGATGTTAGTTTTATACGTATAGACAGAGCTTAATTAAGAAGTTAGTTCCTCGTGCTAACAGGCGCCGTACGTACGTGTTTGGTGGTACAATTGTTATGCGAAACAAGTGTGTACCGCCTACACTCGATGCCGCGTAGCGCTACTTAATAACGTGGCTCCAAAGATGTCTTCAGCTTCCATTTTTTATAAGCAGGGAGCACTCCACTCGTTCAATGATTTCATTAAGACATATTATATACAAATTGTTGAGTATTAATTAGGAAACGAATAGAGCTGGTTGAAATAAAGCGTGGGAATAGATTGTTCGTGGAACACAATTCGTTCATTTTACTAATATAAATTATACCGATTAAAATATAAATTGGTTGAAAAAAAATGTTCCCGAACCGTTTCGATAGGCTTGAGACCTGTTATGGTTTTGGAGGTTTAAATATAAGGTTCTCTTTCTCTCTCTCTCTCGCTCGAGTCTATCCTATGTCTCACGCGATATATCAGCTGTTCCGGAACACAAATTAAATGAATTTAACCTTGATCATTTATTAAAATTATTCCAAGTCTATAATTATTTTAATTAAAGCTCCGATAATTAAAACCTGATTTAAACTTTGTGAGATGTTTCGTAACTGCGCGAAGTGGCACGCGTGGAGGAGCAGCGCGACGGGACGTCGTATTAAAAATGTAGGAAGAAGAGAGGTCGTTTATCCCGCCCCCATCGGCATTATCCCCGGCTGAGATTCGGGTAACGGAGCCACGTATAAGGGTATCGACGGGGCGGAAGAGAGGAGCGGACTGCGGGGCGGAATTAACCGGTAAGATAAACTTCCGGCCCGTAAATTTCCGCGGCGATGTTGCCGATCGAATTAGAAAGCCGTCTTGGCCGTAGCAGACCGAAAGCTTGCCCGGTCCGGGTACAAAACGCCCATTAAATTTCACTCTTGTCGTGCGGAATAAATCCGGCCGAGTAATCGTTTATTACTGCGTCCACGGCGGAAGAACAAAACACGTAGGGATTACCCTACCCTACCCGTTGCATAATGGATGGCGACGTCTACCCGCGCTTATCGAGTCTCGATTCCCCCGCCACCCCTTTCTTTCCTATTTGCAACCGTTGATTACGATCTCCCCGGTAAACCCGCAAACAAATTTCGGGTTTCGAAACATCGCCTGATTGTCCGCGTTCGCTCCTCCTTCGCGCTATCGTGAAACCGCTGTTTCTAAATATTGTGCAATTTTAAATCAGGCGATTATTGCCTTGGCCGTGATAATTACGTCTGCGATCGCTTCTTGATGACGCGTTTCTCAAACGCGGGGAGGAAAACTTAGTGATACGGCCGCGGTTGAAGGAGATAAACAGAGCGGAGATAGAGGTAACGGGGATAAAGCAGAGGGAGAAGAAAAGGAAAAGATATCCGGAAAATTGGACTCGGCTTTTTCGCAAAGCGGCGGGAGGGGGAAGGTTCCAAGGCGAATTGGAGTCAGCGGTTATCTGATCTGAACTCTCGTATAAATCCACGCAATCAAAAGATGACCATCTAAACAGTCCGGATCCCGTGAGAAGCCGTTCCAAATGGCAGCCGAGCTATTGGCCTCACTCCCTCCTCTGTCACGGTTTTACGAATTAATCCAACGCCCGGTCAACCGATTAGTAGACTATTCTCATGCAAAACAGAACTTTTGTCCCGTCAATTTAAAAAAAATGAAAATGCTTTCCTGCCAAGTTCGTTTTAGAAAAGGATTTTTCTTATCAATTCTTCAGNATGCAAAACAGAACTTTTGTCCCGTCAATTTAAAAAAAATGAAAATGCTTTCCTCCCAAGTTCGTTTTAGAAAAGGATTTTTCTTATCAATTCTTCAATCAGTTGTTATTTCATCGACGAATCTAATCTTGATAATTTCGAAAATGATACACGATTGAATTTGCTAATAAATATTTTTGGACATCGTCAGTTTTCGTGTGCACACATCGTCTACCTCGGGCTTGTCGAGATTAGCTGTTCTATGAGTTTAATAGCGGCTGAGTTTAGAAGTTGTAGAATTTAGGGTTACGAAGTTTGAAGTTATGAGGTGCGGATTCGCGGGAAAACCGAAGTTTGCGTGCTGCTGACGAGAGGGTATTTCTTGTTGTCCCGCTTTTTGTCCCCCCGGTTATAGTCCGACGGTATTCTACAATAAGTTTCAGAACGCATTAAACCACCGGTGTAGATCTGAAGCAATAAAACTTTTCTTGATTGCGAGCTCCAGAGGCGAATCAATTAAAACTTAGAGAAAACAGTTCCCTAATGAAACATATATTACAATAATTGCACAATTCTTTTCGTATCTTTATATTATCATTTTTGAAAGCAGATCTTACCCGAGTCGAAAAAATAATTATGGTTTTGAAAACTGGGGTAGATTTAGGTTTAGAAGATTCAAATTACAGTTAAATTTTCGACTCGGGTACCCATTCTAATTCATCGGCCGGGGACAATTTCTTTTTATAGACGGCATTTGACATCGAATTAAAAGTAATTCGTGGAAGGGGAGGGTAAATCGAGCGGAACAATTGAAGAGACGTTGCGAGGCAACTTAATTGCGCGTACGGTCGTCGACGGGAACGATCACAAAAGAAGGCTGCGTTGGCCCGTCCATCGGGCGGGCATTGTCCCGGTGGCATCCTAATTCCATTAATTAGCCAGGTGTAACGAACACAAAATAATTACCGAGCTCGGCCGGTGGGGTCTTATTGTGCTCGCGTCGCGGACCGCGCGAATACTAATTAACCGGGCGCAAATTATTTTCGACCGCCTATAGGTCCCCGATATTTGTGAATCGAACATTAATTAGCGGCCGACGGCTAATTAGACGCGACCGCAGAACAGTCGCTGACTTATACCCCGACCATCCGCCTCATTCGTTACCGTTGTCCGCGTTACGCGCGCGTGTCGGCCCCGGCGTTCCCGGGTTTGAAATCCCGGCTGGTAACCCCGAAGGAACCAACGGGGGAGGGATAAAAATAACGTATCAGCCGCGGACCGGCGAGGTGCGGCCGTGACAGCACGGTTTGCGGACTGTCATCGTTTATTCGTTCGCCAACGGTTGAAATACCGTAGCTAAAATCCGTTTCGAAAGCGTCGCGCCGCCGCTGCGAACGAGAGTGTTCGAGACCCGTTTTATCTATCCCCGGCCCTCGCAGGGCGTTACAGAGCCGTAAATCCAGCGGACACGATCGTTTACTGTTTTGATGGTGCTCGATCGCTCCCGACCCCCTCCTCTCCCAATGAGAAGTTTATTCAATTGTTCTTTTCGCCTACTGTTTTTTTTCACCGATTTTTAGCTCGCTTGTTTTACTCGATTTCATTTTTTATTTAAAACCGCGCAGTGTTTGTGTCTGAATTCGTTTTAAAAAAAAAATGGAACTTATTAATAAAATCTGTGTATTTTTAAAGTACTAGTTTCATATTTAAAGGGAGGTCAATATATCTTGAAGATAAATTACTTCTATTTGATACCATGAATAAATATCGTAATTAATTTATCATAAATGGATTATACTTTATTTTTCTATTGTCAAACAGTCGACTTCGACTCTCGCGTAGGCGAAGTAATAATTTATTCAGCAAATAATTTGCTGTCGATGTTCGATGTAACAAGCAATTCGTATCGTGTGTTTTTTTTTCAACTCTTGATTAATATGGGCGGTTCAATTTCGACCGGGCGCCACCCGCCGCGTCAACATTTGTTTTCGTACAAGTTTGCTCGCGTAGATGAAGTGTAAAAACAAAGCGTAGGAACAGTTATTGAAAAATAGAATTAGAACACGTCCGACTGGTTGTAAATTCGATCGATCTCTCCCCGAGATCGCTCGAACGATCTAAGAGGATGATCACTTATTTTAGAACAATCTTCAAGGCTGGTCAGATTTTTTATGCAGTTTCCACAGTCGCAGTCAATTATATTAAAGATAATTTACTCCTATTGTTTCTTTGCATTGTCTCTTAAATGTGAAGAAACAAATGTTACATATGTGCATCCCGAGGTGAACAACTTTTCTAATTAAGCCGCGTCAAAGCGCCGAAAGACACGCGCTTTATTACATCTGGTGCGAAACGAATTTTCACGGTTCTCTTTGAAAATTGTTCCTCGCGAAACACAGGCCCCCTTGAAACTTTTCTTTGCACCATTGTATAATAGTATTATATTAAAACGAGTTGCGAACATGCCTTTTCACGGACAGTTCTCGTTCCCTGTGTTTTTAAAATAGTCTCTTTTATTTCGCACGTGCAACAAGAAGAGGAAACGTGATAAAAAAGTTGTTTTGCGAAATTGATAATTTTCTCAAATATAAACTCTGTCAATTGAAATACCAAAACGAAATAAATGAAAGTTTTTAAAGTTGTGATAAATAAAAAAAAAATTGTGAAAGTTGTGATAATAGTTTGGAGCGAAGACTAGATGTGAAGATAAAAAGAGAAATAGAAGGTTTTATATAGTACTTTGACTCAATGGCATTGAGTTCTGTCTGTGGTATTCAGACTTTTGACACACTCCGATTTTTCACTAATAGATATTTGGGATCCTGTCCAGGCCTCGTAGTTCGTGAAAAAAAGAGGAGATACACGCACTTCACATACACACTATTCTGTCACTACGAATGCTATCACACTCGAGATCAGAAACTAGTCCGCAGAGTCCGTTACTCTCGCTTGATAAACAAAGGGTTAAAAAACGTAAATATTCGATGGTTCATAATTTTGCAATAAATAACCATGGAAATTTCATATATTTAATACCCGAATAATAATCATTTCGTATTAATTTAATATATTTAATACTTATATAAACGGGAAGTCTCTCTCTTTAAAGTATCATTTGATTCATTCACCGATTTTCGGTTCCGGAAATATAATTGGAAGAAGATAATATCATTTTTTCAACGCGGTTATTATTGTTCTCGCGCGTTGACTCACTGACATGTCTCAATCTCCATTAGCCGATCTAGACGCCTGGCTGCAACGCGTGTTAACTAGGTCATTGTGTCAGTAATGCTAAACGCTGCGTTGAAACTTTGGAAGTCAGTCACGAATTGAAATATCGGGATAAATCAAAAAACGATTTCTTTTCTCTCGGATTCTTTTATCAACGGAGGTTTTCAATATAAAATAGCTTCTTGGTGTTTAATAATAGAACTAGCGATGTTTCAGTAATTATAGAACTTGATGGATATAGTTTGTTTTCATTTTAATTTGAGGTTATTGAAAAACATAATTACGAGAAATTCTAAGCGTATTTATGCATTGCATCATCGCGGTGAAATACTATTCCGGATATTCTACATGTATAATTAATAGAGATAGGATTTCAAGCACATTATGGAATTTCCATTGCTTATGCCTCCTAGCATGCTCTGATTGAAATTACGAAAGCAGTCTTAACCGCTTCGTGGCGTCGTACGACAGGTACCGTGTTGAGGGATATTTCGTCCGTGCTCGCGAAGACGGTTAATTAGCGACACTAGCGAAAAATTTTTTATACAGAAGTTGTAGGCATAGACGTCCTCTACGAGAAAGGTTCTATGCATTTTTCTTCTAACTCTAAGTATTTAACGAGTTAAGTATGATTAATTGACATATTATTGGCGTTACCAAAATCCGGCCGAAAACAGNCGAATTGAAATATCGGGATAAATCAAAAAACGATTTCTTTTCTCTCGGATTCTTTTATCAACGGAGGTTTTCAATATAAAATAGCTTCTTGGTGTTTAATAATAGAACTAGCGATGTTTCAGTAATTATAGAACTTGATGGATATAGTTTGTTTTCATTTTAATTTGAGGTTATTGAAAAACATAATTACGAGAAATTCTAAGCGTATTTATGCATTGCATCATCGCGGTGAAATACTATTCCGGATATTCTACATGTATAATTAATAGAGATAGGATTTCAAGCACATTATGGAATTTCCATTGCTTATGCCTCCTAGCATGCTCTGATTGAAATTACGAAAGCAGTCTTAACCGCTTCGTGGCGTCGTACGACAGGTACCGTGTTGAGGGATATTTCGTCCGTGTTCGCGAAGACGGTTAATTAGCGACACTAGCGAAAAATTTTTTATACAGAAGTTGTAGGCATAGACATCCTCTACAAGAAAGGTTCTATGCATTTTTCTTCTAACTCTAGTATTTAACGAGTTAAGTATGATTAATTGACATATTATTGGTATTACCAAAATCTAGCCGAAACTGAACTTTTGACAAAAAATTTCGTTTTTCCTAAATCGTTGGTCCTACGGGGAAATTATATAGAATCTTATTTGTAGCTAAGGTCTAGAGCTACAACTTTTGTCTGAAACATTTTTCGCTAGGACGAAGAAAATGTTTCTTAATAAACAATTTATATACTCATATTAAATACAATAATTCAATTTGAGAACTTTGGTGTAAAATTTGGTGTTGAAATTTTTGCGTTTAATCGGGACATTCCTCTGTTTCTCAACTTCATTAATAGCGGATAATTAGAGAAGAACCGTCCGTTTTGAGTTTACGGCAGCTAGATAATAGAGCGGGACAGGCCAGTCTAGTATCGGCGCAAATAATCATCTAATGCAGTCGCTAATTGGACGAGCGAAGATGCGGCTGCTTCTCACGAAGGTCCTCCCGAGTGCATTTACGAACGAGAATATACCAAGAATTATCTCTCTCTCCCTCTCTCTCTCTCTTTCTCTCTCCCAGTTCTGTGTCTCTCTCGTTCCTGTGTCGAGTGTATTACACCAGTCAGGAACAGAGGGAAGGCCTCTTTGTACTCAGGAGCTTCGCGGGGTCTGTCGTACTTTATCCGGGGTAAGCGACACGATTTGGTGCCTTCCGCGTTCCACGAGATCACAATCTTTGTCTTTTACCTCCGCGACCGCCTCAAACAGCGTAACTGTCCCCTGTAAATCAGCAATTTATTGATAGTCGACGAATTTGTAGATTTTCAACTCGATTACAGTCTATTTAGTTGATTTTAAATGGCACTTAATCAAGACAATAGACGTAAATCCCTCAAAAACTTCTTTAATAAAAATAAAAATTAAATTATAAGAAGCCTAACAGGCTATCGTTTCATTCGAATGCAGTGATGGTAGAAATTGCCGTTATTTCAATTTTTTAAAGCAACAACTCTTCCGGAGGCAACGCATAACGCGATTACAGTCTATTTAGTTGATTTTAAATGGCACTTAATCGCACTTAATGAAGACAATAGACGTAAATCCTTGAAAAACTGCTTTAATAAAAATAAAAATTAAATTATAAGAAGCATAAGAGGCTATCGTTTCATTCGAATGCAATGATGCTAGAAATTGCTGCTAATTCAGTTTTTTAAGACAACAACTCTTCCGGAGACAACGCATAACGGATAGACGTAAATTTAGTAGGAGTATACTTCACGATTCCTTTCATATCTTCGCACGCCGCCGTATCTATGCTTCCATTTTTCTTGATACTATTTCAACCTGAACTTGCATTGTCTACTTTTTGACGTTACTATCTTTTGTTATGCTCCGGTAAACACACGGCGCCATAACATTGCCGTGACAATTTTGCAATCTGTGCACCTATTGATAAAAAAGTGGTAGAAAGCGTGAAACGAGAAAATGTCAAGAAACAGACGTTTTCATAAATTATTCAACCATTTCTGACGATCATTATTTTTATTTATTTGTCAAACTCAATTTTCTTTCGTTCAAACATAGTTTATAAAACAGTTTTATATAAATGCAAACGTATTTTTGAATTAAAATTGATTATTCTAATATAGTCACAGTAAGAAGGGAGTAAAATTACTTCGGGACGGGATAAAGTATGAAAGAGTGTCGGAGGCCGCTCAAAAGCAACAGGAGTCTCGTTCCTGGGTTCTGCGGTCGTCCCGGCTTTATCGCCGGATGCAACGTACTTCGTCTGCTTCCGCAATCTTCCGTTTCGATACGAGCCAGAATGTAGAATGCGGATGCATCAAGGCCAAGTACATTAACACTAATTTGACACGTACATCAGAAATATTATCATTATTCTATACAATTTTCAAATGTACTTTCCATTAAAGAGTTCATGCAAGTTAAATGAAAAAAAGAAAAACAAAAGGTTCTCCTTCGTCATTTAAAAAAGAAATTCTTCATGAGAAATACACTTGATATGAGCTAGACATTAATACAGGAAAATAATCTATGATAAGTCAGACAGGGATATGATTTTACGTTTATACTTATTTTGAGTAGAAAAAATGATGACAAGTCAGACAGTAAAGTAAGATAAAATTATAAGTCCTTGAATATTTCTTCTAAAAAATATTAATGAAGATTTCGTGGAAACAATTTGTTCAATGGAAATTAAAATCGACTCACTTATGATAAGAATAAAATAAATTGTATTGATAAAGATAATAAGGCAATTTGAATAAGATTTAATAGAACGTGACAAATATTGCGAGTAGCATGAGAGTATGATGAAGTTTCAATATTCCTGTTTCTTCAAAGAAATGTTAACCGGCGCGGTCTTATCAAAGCCCGTGAGAATCAAAAGGGGGAAATAGCCGAGCCAATAGTTTCGCTGGCGAACGATAGAAATCCGGATATATAAACAGATAGGCGGCTGAATAAAAGAAGACGGACAATAGAGATAAGGAATTCTCGTGGAGGATACTCTTCACGGAAGGTTACTCTCAATATCAGAGGTAAAGGGCGTCGTCCCTTAGGGATTACCCGCGGGTCCATCCGTGGCTCGTGGCCATGTGCTGAAACGAATTGGACAAAAGACAAAGTATCTTGTCGGGTTTACTTAGATTGAATTATCGAGCAACTGGTTGTGATTGCCGGTGCCTGGGAATCCCCTTCGCATCACATTTTCACACTCTCTGCGGGAAAAACGTCAAGTGTCAAAAATTGATTGACTGTCAAATGATTCAGGGAATATTCTTTAATTGAGAATGAAGGAACCGTCTTAGTATTATCTGGCATGTATAAAAACTTAAGGAAATTTAGCGAAAAAAGTAGATTTAAGTAATACTTTTATTTCCCTTTTTTTATTGGAGAAGTTATATGCAATAAAATTTAATAGAATCTTTTCTACGAGGACGAACTTCTTAAAATAGCTCGTTTAGCATAAAAACGGATGCGTTCAGTTTTACGTCTCTTATACCGAATGGCTACAGGATTTCGAGCGGCGGTAAAAATCGAATCCACTCTTTTTATTCTATTATTACAAATTACAATTTTTTTTCAAATATCATGAAAACGGGATTAGACGAAAAAAATGTCACGAAGAGTCGAGGGGATCGGTCGTTTTTGTTCCTGTTCGTTCCACTTCGTTTGATTTAATAATAACGACGTTCCTGATTGCCGGCGCGACGTTCAGCGAAACAGAAAAATGCGAGAAGTCGGAAAGGTTACGGCAGATAAATCGGTAAAAGCATTGAACATCTCTTGATGCGGATGCTTTGAGGATAAGGAGCTTTTCTCCCGTGGAGAAAGGACGCCATTTTTGTCGTTCCACGAGTTCTTTGCGCTGCATGAGAAGACGTACAAAATAACCTACTGCTTCCTCGCCGGGGAAATTCTTGACCAAATTCACTCGCGGCAAAAAACGGGACACGGTTAATGTAGAACAGACTTCTTTCGGGAATTAATTTATTCACTGACATACGTATAAAAATAATGAATTGATTAAAATTTCGAGGAGCAGAAGATCGTAAAATATACTGTTCGATCAAATGATTCGCTGATTCAGCGTTCAAATTGCGAATGTATTCGTTCTTAAAATATTGGAACATTTTTAAGGATACTAAAAATCGATCGGCGAGCGACGGCTTTAATCTTCGAGGCAAAGGGAACGTAAAAATGTTCAGCCGGAAGAACAATGTTATCATCGTACCGTCTGCGCGGATAAAAGGCGAGGGGATCGATAAACAGCGCGCGACAGTCGTAACTGGAGGATAATTCCGCGTCCTGAGGAACTTTCCCGAGGAAGCCTCGCCGGCAGCCGAGTTTAAATCTGTACTTGATGAATCGACGACGGATCGAGAATAGCTTCAAAGAGGAATAAACCAGCTTCTTAACCCAGTTCCGGGAACGCCGCACGCCTCCATTCTTTCTCCTCTAAGCCCTGGGAATCGTTTAATGCGATCAAAGTTTATCTTCCGTACCGGACCGGAGCGGAGGATAATTAAAAGAAACAACGGATCTCTCCCCCTTTTTCGGATTCCTCGTCCCACGGAACGAGGTAATAACGCAGTCACGCCCACTGTGTTCCGGCTGAGATGAAGTTTGTAATTCAATTCCGAAGTTTAAAAGCAGGAATTCCCCCACGAACCACTTCGTTTATTAATAATTCTTACCAAGTAGCAACGGAATGATAACAAATCCTCCTCCCTCGCACACGCCCGGAATAAAAAAAAATAAAGAAACATCGACGCGATTAATAAAATACGAAATTATACGAGTGATAAAATATGAACAATTGATTTATGGATGAAGTAAATTCGATGTAGTTAATTAATAAGAGAACTGGGCTCTGCCGCCTGTATAGGATATATTGTTTTCGCAGGAGATTAATGAAATTATTTTAAATCGTGTGCGAATTGAAACGTGCAATTGAAACTTATAATCGAGAGGTATTAATTTTGTTCCAGGCGCGCGCTTCGTAGGTCGTAATGTTGATGGAATTTCCGGCATTTAAATGGCTATTGCAAAATTCATTAAAATCTGCGAGTGTTTCAGTGTTTCTAGGTTTTCATCTTCGACAGGCACGAAATAATTTATTTCATCCTGCGCGAAGCACGGCAGGCACTTCTATTACTGTTCTTGACATCTTTCATGGATCAGATTTTAAGTATTGACATTTGAATTCTTCTATGATTTATTTAACAGTATCCGTAAGAATATTCCATTCTGCGATGTATTATTTGTCGGAAAACACGTTTTATCAATGCAGCTCATTCTATTTATTTCTCAGTATCGAAGTATGAAAAACACACTTGGTTGTCTTCCCTCAATTTCCTCATTGCATTTCTTTGACAGAAGTACCTGCGCAATCAGATTACCATTCGTTATCTGCGTTTATTGCATCGCTGAGGCGAAAGATTTCCCCGTTATTTTTCAATATCAGATCGCTGTCAAAGCTATTTGAAAAAATTACTTTGACACGCTCGCAGCAGTACGTTCTTCTGTAGTTCGACAACACGTTCCAAACGTTATCAACAACTCTCCCAATCCAATTTTTACATCGCTCAAATCCTTTCCAAAGTCTGTCAAATTGAATTCTCCTCGATATCTCATTTATTATCGAACAACTCACTTTCCCAAAAAAATTTTCTCATTAGTTATATACAAGTTTGACGTCGAAGCTTCTAAAATAAAATTTGTTCATTAAATTCTCAATAGGAAAACGTCGTTCATTTGTTTAAAAATCCAAACGCCTGAGGAAATTTTCTTCAGACTATTAGAGGATCGCGAGGGAGGAAAAAAATTATGGTTGATCCTTGAGAGTTAGGAAAAAGAGAAATATCGGAAGGGCTTAGAGGAGGGCACTTTTTGCGGTTTCCTCGTGACGGAAGTTCCGGGGACGACCATCGGGAAAAGAATTCATCGGTAGATGCGGTTGACAGGGGCTACTGCCTCCCCCGCGGCGTTCGAACTCCAAGTTACCTTCGAAGGGAACGTGTGCGTTATCGTGTTCTGAACTCGGATTACGCTAATCCCTTAACCTTCTTTCCGATCTTGACCCTGAAATAATCGCTTCCACACCTCAATTTATTTAATGTTAAAATCAAAAGTATTTAACGGATGTTTATAATTCATCTATTAATAAATATTATAGGTTTTAATTTAAAAAATGTGTAATATTCGTGATAAGAGTTCAATTACTATTAATAATAGAAAAGAAGTGTTTGACTCGTAATTCTGGTTTAGTATCTCATCTCTTATAAGATTATAATCACGAATTAAATGAAATTATGTAATCTTGATGAAATAAAATGATGGCAGCCAGTTAAGCACGAAAGAGTACGTTAGGTTCATTTGAAGGAGCGCCGGTTTCATTTTTCGTACGGCTACACGCGCAATTAACCGGCGTCTATTGCTCCCAAAAGTGGCGTTTGTCTTTTACGCCGGTAATCAAAACTTTCAGCCGCGGCGCCGATTGTACGGCGCCGCGGCTATATCGACGGGACCTAAACTAACTCGCTCCGTAGGAATATGGCGCCTCTGGGAAAATTATGAATACGCCCTGATAAACGAGCGGCGACCGTGCGCGCATTTAAACGCGACCTTCCAACATTTTCGACCGCGGCTGACAATTAACGCGCGGCGTGTAGCGACGACCGAGGCAATTGATTCGCCCCTGTCAAAAGTTACAAGTCGATACATGAACTCGCGAAGTTGAAATAATTGAACGCGCGATATGAACGGTGTGATCGCGCGTTTCACGCAAATATTTGATAATTTATGCGAGACAAACGCGTAGTAATTTGCGCGACGTAAATACGTAATCGGTTCCTAACGATAAACGTGTAACGCGAAACGCCACGGTTTTCCATCGGTTCCGCGATGTTTAAATCCACAGAGTGGATCAATGGAAGCCGGGAGCGAGGCCGCACGCACGA
Organism: Ceratina japonica; assembly: GCA_019453355.1. Classification (NCBI taxonomy): domain Eukaryota; kingdom Metazoa; phylum Arthropoda; class Insecta; order Hymenoptera; family Apidae; genus Ceratina; species Ceratina japonica. Next base: position 11,188 of record SMSR01013216.1, on the reverse strand, counting down.
AAAAATGGTAAACCGAGACGTTATTGCTGTTTTCGATGGTTGTGAAACCGAGTGTTCCGCGGCGTACGCACGAGCCGAACGGGATCGGCCGTAAAATGGAGGCCAGTGAATAGAGAGAGCGTTCCCTTTTACGATTTCCGTCGATGAAATACGCGTGTAAACGCGTAGCCGCGGATCGATAATGGATGGGTGATACCGCCGCTGATAAAGAACAATCAGCGTGTTGACTCGTGCATCGGCGAGATTGAATGGAAAGGCGGAGAATGTTGAGAATGAGAGTTATGGTAAAATGAGACGGTAACCACGAATGAAACGGGCGCGCGTGATGATGGTTATGGTGGATCAGAATAGGAGGTGATAGGATGAAATCTGGTGAAATGGGTGGCAGCGAATGGGCAACGAGTGATAAGAAATACGCATGACTTCTGTTTAGATAAGAATTCCGGTTATCGTTGCCCGAGAGTCGTTTTTAATATTGTTATTGCCGGACATAAATTGGCTGACATAGTTCTCGTCTGTCCGTTCTCCTCTCGAGACGCTTTCTCCTAAACCAGGAGTTTCATTGGAGAATAAAGTCAAGTACTGAACAAAGAAATAATTCTTTTAATATTTTGTAATATATGTAAAGTTTTTTAGTAATTTTTTAGCTTGATAAATTCATGAAGGCGACTGTAAGAGATTAATTCGTTCGGTGCCCGAGTTTTAGCAATGTTTATCTGGCACGGATTTTAAATTCATTTATTCGGAAACTTCTGATTGCACGCATACGATTTAACGTTGTGATTTAAGAAAGATAATAATTCGAAGTTCGCCGGGCGTTGTTTGCGACAAAGATTAAATTATCCAGGCTGAGACGGATGGGACCGGTTAATCCGGATCGAGATGGAGCGAGGGAGGAAAAATACAAGCAAGAAACGACGAATTTTAACTCTGAAAGTAAAGCGAACTTCTGTCATCTTATTATAAGATTAATTTCCCTGCGTCGCCTCGTTCTTTTTTCGTACGATCCATCCACTCGTTTACGCGCTACATTATCCACAGAAATTGGATAACACTAATCAGACAGTTAATAATAATAAAATCATCTATTTAATATATTGATAATTATATCAATATATATTTATAATATAATTATATCAATATATTAATAATATATTGATAATTATATCAATATATTATAAGAGACAATATATTAGACAATATATTGACATTAATATTATATTAGACAATATATTGACATTACTATTATATTAGACAATATATTGATAATTATATCGATATATAAATTTTTCTCAATATATAAATTGATCGTTTGACAAGGTTTGAACAATAAAAATTAACTGCTTATTGTTGAACACGTTAGAAAGATTCTAGCAATCCTTTAGGAAGCAATAGTGAATCGAACAGGATAGAGTTAAACGGTTTTCCTTTGACGCGACGTGATCAGAAATCGTGGAGGAATATTTCTTTCTTTCGTTGCCCGTTTTTGCCCCGGGGCTGTTCTGAAACTGCGAACGGGGGAAATCTGGGTTGACAGTAAAAGGGGTAGCTCCTGCCGGGAGAGGAGAAAAATTCAACGCGCGCGCTTCATGGCACCTCTGGGCTCGCGAGCCGCGCCGGCCGCCCGACAAAAAGGGCGAGAGCCACCCCAGTCAAATCGAATTGATCTTGTTGCACGGCCCTGGAATATTACCTTTTATTGCACCCGCGGATAATCTCCGGACGGCCATTTTATCACTCGAACCGTTCAACTTCGTTTTCTTATCTAAGCCAAGTCCGCGCGACGGTCCGCCGAATGGGAATCGGCCGCCGCCGCCTGTTTTGCGTTCATTTCATTTGGAACTTTCCTCGTAAACGCGATCCTACCGGTATTGGTCGTAAGATTGCGCTTGCAAGTTCCGGATAATTTCCAGATTACATGATCTACATAGACTGTGCTAGGACAATGGGACGACGTTGTATTATACCGGAACTAAGAATCTAAATGTGTCTTTCTTATGTACACGTACATGTACATAAGTTTAGGTTTATTTCAGCCCATTGGCCCAGAAATGCCAATTTAGATTTTGCCCCTACTCGTTCATCCTTCTATACTTTCCTCACTCCATCCTCTCTCCACTTCCTTCGTCATCTTAATCTTGTTTCTCCTACATTTAGTACTTTGACAATATTATTATTATATATAGTAAATTCTCTTCTGCACATGTTGGTCCATTTATTAATTGATTAGTTCATTTATTCTGTATAATTTATGAGGCTGTATAGAATTGAAATATGAATTCCGGAAGTAGGATGTATTTTATTTGGCCGATGGACCGTAGAGGGACGGATTTTGTTTGACAAACANGCTTGATAAATTCATGAAGGCGACTGTAAGAGATTAATTCGTTCGGTGCCCGAGTTTTAGCAATGTTTATCTGGCACGGATTTTAAATTCATTTATTCGGAAACTTCTGATTGCACGCATACGATTTAACGTTGTGATTTAAGAAAGATAATAATTCGAAGTTCGCCGGGCGTTGTTTGCGACAAAGATTAAATTATCCAGGCTGAGACGGATGGGACCGGTTAATCCGGATCGAGATGGAGCGAGGGAGGAAAAATACAAGCAAGAAACGACGAATTTTAACTCTGAAAGTAAAGCGAACTTCTGTCATCTTATTATAAGATTAATTTCCCTGCGTCGCCTCGTTCTTTTTTCGTACGATCCATCCACTCGTTTACGCGCTACATTATCCACAGAAATTGGATAACACTAATCAGACAGTTAATAATAATAAAATCATCTATTTAATATATTGATAATTATATCAATATATATTTATAATATAATTATATCAATATATTAATAATATATTGATAATTATATCAATATATTATAAGAGACAATATATTAGACAATATATTGACATTAATATTATATTAGACAATATATTGACATTACTATTATATTAGACAATATATTGATAATTATATCGATATATAAATTTTTCTCAATATATAAATTGATCGTTTGACAAGGTTTGAACAATAAAAATTAACTGCTTATTGTTGAACACGTTAGAAAGATTCTAGCAATCCTTTAGGAAGCAATAGTGAATCGAACAGGATAGAGTTAAACGGTTTTCCTTTGACGCGACGTGATCAGAAATCGTGGAGGAATATTTCTTTCTTTCGTTGCCCGTTTTTGCCCCGGGGCTGTTCTGAAACTGCGAACGGGGGAAATCTGGGTTGACAGTAAAAGGGGTAGCTCCTGCCGGGAGAGGAGAAAAATTCAACGCGCGCGCTTCATGGCACCTCTGGGCTCGCGAGCCGCGCCGGCCGCCCGACAAAAAGGGCGAGAGCCACCCCAGTCAAATCGAATTGATCTTGTTGCACGGCCCTGGAATATTACCTTTTATTGCACCCGCGGATAATCTCCGGACGGCCATTTTATCACTCGAACCGTTCAACTTCGTTTTCTTATCTAAGCCAAGTCCGCGCGACGGTCCGCCGAATGGGAATCGGCCGCCGCCGCCTGTTTTGCGTTCATTTCATTTGGAACTTTCCTCGTAAACGCGATCCTACCGGTATTGGTCGTAAGATTGCGCTTGCAAGTTCCGGATAATTTCCAGATTACATGATCTACATAGACTGTGCTAGGACAATGGGACGACGTTGTATTATACCGGAACTAAGAATCTAAATGTGTCTTTCTTATGTACACGTACATGTACATAAGTTTAGGTTTATTTCAGCCCATTGGCCCAGAAATGCCAATTTAGATTTTGCCCCTACTCGTTCATCCTTCTATACTTTCCTCACTCCATCCTCTCTCCACTTCCTTCGTCATCTTAATCTTGTTTCTCCTACATTTAGTACTTTGACAATATTATTATTATATATAGTAAATTCTCTTCTGCACATGTTGGTCCATTTATTAATTGATTAGTTCATTTATTCTGTATAATTTATGAGGCTGTATAGAATTGAAATATGAATTCCGGAAGTAGGATGTATTTTATTTGGCCGATGGACCGTAGAGGGACGGATTTTGTTTGACAAACAAAGGCCAAGGTGAAATGAAATTTGCCGGGTCGCGTTGTCCGGCGTGTTCAACGAGGTGAGGCGTAAAATGCCCATGAAATCTAAGAAGTAACCTTCTTCGAGTAACCGGAATGGAACGTGACCGGGTTCGTGCATTAGGGCACGTATCAGTGAAGGGTCGCGTTAATACGAAATCACATTTCGCGTGTCACCCCCGAACGTTTCATGACTTCGTGTAACGAACCCATTAGACCCTCAGAATGTGAACGAAATACTCGATAAACGCATGATCGATAAAATATCTTACTATTCATTTATTATAGTTTTATCAACCTAATAATTTTAATATATTCATTTTATTTTTACATCTTTTTCTTTGTTTTTTTTTTATTTTATTTTATTCTTTTTGTCTTTTATTTACATTGTTATAATTATACGTTTTTGCTTTGTGTTTGTTTATTGCGTGAACTTTTATTTGGATGTAAAAGATATTATTCTGTTTTGTTTTTTTCTGAGCGATATATGTAATAATATTACATGGTGATTGTCAACCAGCCTTCTCTCTCGCATTATGTACTTTGGGTATTATTGCCCGTATTTTATTATGAATAAATGAATAAATGAATCTTTATATACAGTGACAGAATCTTATATACAGTGAAAATTAATGAAATATTTTAAATATTAGACGAATTAGAAAATGTTGAGAGTATACAAGATTATTTTTTTATACTATATAAGTATTAATCTCTGAGAACAACATAAAATTGTGATAAATTATTTATACTGAATTATAATGTTTTTATAACTTGTCAGACGTGTCTTGCATGTAACCGGGTTATGAAACTTACGAAAGAGTACGAAGAACATCGTTATATGGCATTGCATTAGATATCTTATCCATCACATGCCAGGGAACCTGAAAGAAAGTTATAAAACATTGTGGCGCGACACGTTCTCGTAAAACATTTGCCAACTACCGTTCGTCTTGTCGCATCAGTCGGGAAATGTTACAGAAACTTGTTGCAGCAGAATCTTCTAACAAGTTATAATAAACGCGTTCCGCTAGAGGACTGTAATGCCACTTGTCACGTGCATCTTGTTACGAATGCCCGACATTCATTTTATTGTTACAATTAGGAAAACAGCGAACAACATTTCCATATAATTTCTTATTTCCTTTATTGTAATTACAAAATTTTTACATTGTTTTTACAAATTTTATTATTTGACACGTTCTGACTTAATTCTATTAGAAATACAGTGAATCATAGATTTGTAGTCGGTCTACGTCACTCGATTCTGTCGATGGCCAACAGATAACGATCTTTATCCGTGAACAAAGCGTCAGGCGAAATGTAACTGCGTGTTAACACCAAGTAGACGCATTGGAGTTTTTCAAACGGGCCACTGGCCGGGCCGGTTCAGTCAGGATCGAACGATCCGCGATCAACGATTTGATCGTGCAGCCTGTTTTTCGGCCCCACCCTGCCAAACACATGGCTCCGGCAGCGGTTCGATGTTAGCCGGTGGAAACGTTTATTGCCCGCGGTAGCTGCTTTCAATCGGGATTCGATTTTCCGCAGCTTTTATCTTTGCCTCGCATGAAACTAGAGATTTGTCCTATTTCTTTCCCTTTGTCCCTCGCTGTTTGTTACTCTTCGTTCTGTTTTTTTTTTTTTATCCGCGTTTTTTACCTCCAAACGGGGGAAACAATAACAGGGTAATTTGATTGTTTCACGCTTGTTTATTGCCCGTGTAGAATCGTAAATCGGGGCTGCGTACGCAATCTGTGAACAGAAAGTGGCAGAAGGTAAACGCTGCATTCCTAAAAAATGTAGAACTGTTCAATCGTTTTCAAAATAGAAGTGTGACTAATCAAAATTCCGTGGTATCTGTGCCAAAATTTTATTAAAACAATTCCTAATGTTAGATGTGGGAGTTAATGTTTTTTGAATCATGATTGTGAGGACATGACGATGTTTAATGAACAATGAAAAGAAGTCGGGTGTTGTCCTGGCCTTCCGACAGGGATTCATGCATTGTAAACCCGCGGGAACCCGTCGGATATCAGACAGGAGCTATGGGATTGCGACCCGATTTCCCAAGTCAAGAACGTGACCAACGCTTCTACCTACCGCGTGTCTGCATAATCCATGCGCCACGATTTGCGTGGAGCGTATGAAAAATTCAGGAACACCGTTCAAAAAATTCCAATTGACTTTTTTATACCTCCGTGTCAAAAATATTTCCAATTGAAATTCTCGATAACGATTTTAAACAAATTTTCTCGTACGTTTCTCTTACCAAATTTTTTTATTAACACCAATGAATGTTTGCATCATTTATAATATAATAATAAATAGTATCTTTTGCATCATTTGTAATATGACAATAAATTCATATTATATGTATAATAATATATTATACTATTATATCTTGATATTATATGTATAATAATTAATAGAGAATTTAATTAAATAATTCTGAAATACAAAGTTCCTTTGCTCGTAATTTTTGTACTTAAATATTATTAACAAAAGTTTGGTAATAAGAACTTCCTTTTTAATACTTTTTTTATGATGCAAATGGGTTAATTGTTCAGAGGTTTTACAAGTTCTAGCTCTGAACTCCCGCTATCCTGATTAATTTCGATTTCGTAGCCCGGGTTGTACCAATCCAAAGTTCCCGTAACGCTATAGTTGGGTTCATTAAATTGAGGACATCTTTTAAGCAATTGATACTACTACAGTACGCAAACAAAGTCTGGTTTACTTCATCAAGTTCCCCGTCCAGCCCGCAATGTTTCCTGTTTCCAGTTTCCGCATCAACAAATTGCTATCATTTCAGGAGATGAGATTCATCTTTGTTAAAATTGAAACTACATTACACGAGTCAATGCGTACATTGTAAAAAAACAAGCTGATGTACTTTCGAATTAAATCTTAACGAAGTTCCATTATCTGAATTGTTAAAAAAAACGATTGCAAATTCTCTCTGCGTATTATTCTACGAAATAATGGATGAGAGGGGTCAGACTAATTGAGAGATTGCTTTTGCACGAGTCAAGGATCGGTGTTTTTTATCCGGGTGATTAGTGACAGAGTCGTTTGATGAAAAAGCGCACGCATCAGGCCCTCTTTTTGCCCGTCTGCCGCGTCGCTCCCCCTGGAAACGCCGGGGTAATACGTTTCCCTTTAGGATAAGCCCGAGTGGCTGCTAAATCGTGGCCCGCGTGGCTTTTGCAGCGACGACTTGTTCTTGTTGCCGCCTGAGAGATTCAGATTATCCTACTTGTCGAAACAGGCAGCCGTCCCGTGCACGGGCGAAGCGAATCTCGAACGAAATTGACTTGCTACCACACGCGGATGATAAATTCCAGACAGCGAGTCTCGAGGAAATATTGTTTCAGCGTGGCTGGTAATGTGAAAAGCGAGATGCCGATTTTTTCTTCGCACCATTAGAACTCTACATCTGAATTTATTATCAGCTAGCTTTTATATTAGATGTCGATAAATCGGGTGCGAGTTTCACGTATATAAATTCTTCGAATATTATATCATAATGACAATAGAATAACAAAATGGCNATAAATTCCAGACAGCGAGTCTCGAGGAAATATTGTTTCAGCGTGGCTGGTAATGCGAAAAGCGAGATGCCGATTTTTTCTTCGCACCATTAGAACTCTACATCTGAATTTATTATCAGCTAGCTTTTATATTAGATGTCGATAAATCGGCTACAAGTTTCACGTATAAATTCTTCGAATATTATATCATAATAACAATAGAATAACAAAATGGGTGTCCTAATATTTCATGTTAAATTTTCCCAACGTCGCGGTATTGGGACGCGTTTTTTCTTTGGTAACGAAACTCTACAATTGCCTATCGAGGGACCGCGTAACTCTTCAGAAATCACGTCACTCTGCCCATCTAAAATTGTATCTGCGCCGGATATCCGAAGCCCGAAACATGAAGCCGGGCTAACAGACAGAGGGACCGGGTTTTGCAAACGAAACGTTAACAAAGGATGACTGGCATCGCAAATCGAAAGAAAAAAACGCGGGGGAATGAGAAGAAAAAACACGGGGTAGAACGGCGGACGGGTATCGTAACTCGACGTGGATAAGGAATCCTTTTTCGGGACGAAATTAGTTTAGCGGAGATGCGTCGGCCGGATAGCGAGATCCCGAAACCGGAAGGGGATAAACAGAATTGCGAAAGGGAGACGGAGTCGCGCGGCGGGGAAGAAAAAAATGGGTCAATTGCTCTTTTGCATTTCCCAGCTTCTCCGGGCGGATGCGGGCGGTTGGGGGAGGCATCGATTTGTTCGCCGGTGAATCCATTGTTTTCGAACCATTTCTCCCGAGAAACGCACCGCGAATAAGCATAACAGCCGCCGGTGGAAAGAAGCCCGCGTCTTCAGCGGATCCGCCGCCCGTTTCCACGGACGGGCGAACGAGATTGATGATTCGGCTCGGATCGCACCGCGTCGAAGATAACCGACGAGACGCGTCGCTCGAGAACGACGGTTCCGCTTTAATGAGAAATTGGTTCGCATTCTCCGCGAATGTCGCTTTTCTTCTCCCGTCCCGTCGCTTTAATTTGTTAATGGACGGGGGATTTCGAATTTCGAGTTACCGGGAATTCCGAACCGTGACGCCGCCGCGCCGGCACGACGTTTAATTTTGAGTTACGCGGAACGCGAACGGAATTTAATGTTTCCGTATAATTAGGGGAACGCACGCCTGGACAACACCCCCGCAAATTCCCTGTCTTAAATTATATACCTATAACATTAATTAATTGAAACCTATAAGCGTACCGCTGCGAGGTAACATTTCAATGGAGCTACGGGTATCCAATAGAATTAGTATTGCACGCTATTCGAGTGATAGCGTTATTAAGGGGTGAGCGAATAATATATGTATATGACATTCTAGTAATTATTGTAAAAGATGAAAGTCCCATTGAGCAAGACTTAGTTATAGACGTGCTAAGTGACTGATTAATTAAATAATGAAATAATTGTGCCCATAATTATGAAAGTGGACTAAGTCAAAATTTTTTGAAAAATGAGTTTATCACTTATTTTACACTAGATTCATAATGTGGTATGAAATAACTAACGAACTAATTTTTCAAAAAATTTTGACTTAGACCACTTTCATAATTATGGGCACAATTGATTGATTAAATTTATTTGTACTGACGCAATTCACGCAGAATTATTCCATTATCGAATTTATTAACTGAAGGTAACGCGATCCGCGGAATCGCGCGTTGAAGTGGGTTTTACATGTACCTTCCTCGAGTTGTTAACGTAATTGTATGAACGACCGATTGATGAATTCAGCCAATGTCATAAATCATTCTGATAATCCTCGGCTGAATGGCAGCCGCGCGCTTAATAACAATAACACCGATACCGAGAATGAAATTTAACATAATGGCGCGTAGCGTCGAAACTAGGATAAGTGCTCGCCGATTTAACGATGAAGAACGTCGGTTATTACTTCTCGAGTGGCGTGCACAATATGTGCCAATCGAAATTTATATTGAACGCCGATGGAATCGATTGAAATAGACTCGCGTGTGCATCCGAGCACGCGTTTAATGAATCTTATTAACCGATCCGTACGGGACTTCTGCTCGCTCTTTACATAATGTGGGACGCGATTGAATATTTGACGAAACGCGCCTTTGAAGGGCCAGCTAATGAGAATTGTTCTTCCAATGAGTAAAGAAAATAGAAATGATATGAGAAAAAAATCATGGTCTTCCAATATTCAATTAATTTTGTACTAACAAACTATGCAAATATTTAACAAATATATATAACAGAAAATAGTCGATCTTGAATAATATTTCTCTAGAGTGTTTGACTAATGGTTGACTTGTACTACTGAATTGTCGTCTTGACCGAGATTGACTTGAACTACTTAGATTCCTGTTCTGATTAATTCCGAGGAAAAAAATTAGATAAAACTGTATTTTTAGGATAAATTAGCGTTTGACGATTTAATTGCGTACAAATTATGTGCTGAATATATTGTTAAGAATTAGATGATTGTAATGTAAGGATATGATTAATAGAAGTGGGCATATAATAACGAAGGAACGCTATTTATTACCGTAAGAGGAGCCGACGTGAGGTATTGTAAACGGAGAAGGCGGAGGTGTGCTGTTTTAACTGCAAACATTCGATCCGAGCCAACTTGTAGAACTTCGGTTAAGTTTAAAAATTTGAAGAAAAGTTGGAAGCGCCGGTTGTTGTAAGTAAAGAACCAAAAGGAGGAACTAAGTAGAGCGTAAGAGTAATTGACAGGGCAATTAAGGGTAGTTAGGGAGGGTTGCGCGAAAATCTTAGTTAGCTCAATTGCACCGGCAACTCGTTGAAAAACGTTCGACGAAAGAATTCGCCAAGTACTAAACTATTTATATCGACACGTACAGCCGTTTGTTAAAGTAGAATCTGAAGCATGCGAAATCTAATGTTTCACTGCTGCAACAATTTTTTTTCAATTTCGTACGAGGCGACTTGTTTGAAAAATATCGAAGCGTGGCGTTTTGTACGTCGACGATTAAATCCGACGTGGGCGATCGCGGGAAGAGATCGGCCGGTTTGTCGAGATCGAACTCGATAATTGAACGGTTAATTCAATCGTGGGACGATAAGACGACACAGAGTTGATTTCAATCGGGCCAATTTTCTGCTTTTGTAGCCACGTCGACCGGATTATATTCGTCGTTTCTGTCGCCATGCGTCCGTGGATTTCCGTTTCGAACCTGGTAAACTATACCTCTGTCGCGCGATCCAAGGCAAATCGATAGCCCCGTGAAACTTGGGACTGGATTAATAATTACTCGCGGGCCAACGTCATTAGTAATTACCGAATCCTGTGGAATGACAGCCATTATACTTTGTCAATTATAATTAGGTTTTAGGCTGCTTCGTGCGAAAACAAAATAATATACAAACTCTATATTGGATTGATGGAAAAGGTCAGCAGACAATTATACATCATTTATATCAGCGAATAGCTATGTTTAAAACAGATATCTATTATACACCTCTGTCTCCATACGTCGACGAAAATAGTTTACGTTCAAACAATTAATTAAATGAATGCGATTGCAAGCGGTCGTAGGAATGTTAA
>SMSR01013215.1:28006-39769 GCA_019453355.1 Ceratina japonica | reverse complement strand
CGTTCACGTCTACGCGTTTCCGCTTCTCCGGTGGAAGTTCGCGGTCGGCGAGGTGAATCTTTTAAGCAGGGCTCGGATCAACGCGGGGAAAAGTTGGCTCCGGCTCGGAAAAATCGCGAGCCGAGGTCTGCGCGTTCGCGGCCGACCGAAGTTGGTTCCTAACGCTCGTTACCGGACGACAGCGGCTCGTTTCGCCGTTGCGTTCCGAAGATTTTGATCGCTTCGCAACTTGTCCGACTTTAGCGCGGCCGGTGATAAATACGGCGAAAAGGGAGGCGACCGCGCATCGCGGACCCCCGCAAAGATTTTCCAACTTTCTTTACGCTGATTTCTGCAAGACCCCGGCGAAACTTCCTCGAGACGTAAATTTGCCGCGCGACCAGCTTCCGCAGCCCGGTTCTTACGGACAGCTTGAATAATCATCGCCGTTTTCTCCTTTCCCTGCCTTTTCATTCGACGCGCTCCTCGTATCAATCCGCCGGCCCACCCTTTCGCCTCTACACGACCGACGAATAGTTTTCTTGGCACGCGACTTACGTACGCGATTCGTGTCTGGGATCTAACGCGAGTTTATTTTCGGCCAGGCACCGTTTTCCGTGAGATTAGGATAGAAATCTCGTGTCCGACGTTGAATCGGTTATCGTTCCGCGTCGACGAACGGAGCGCAGCGTTTGTACGATTTCTCGTGCGAGAGACAATTTCCGGTACAAAATTCTCGTTTAGATGGGGAGGCGAACGAAAAGCGAAGAAAAATGGAAGGAGAAACGATGCGTTACGCGGTTTCCCGCCGCTCCCTATGTACGTACGTATACATCGGTAGATATAGATACGTATGTACGCGAAAACTGTGTCACAGCCAGTCTCTCCGCCGCAAACTACTCTTTTTTTTTTTGTTCTCCCGCGTCAACAATTTTGACGTACTTACCGATCCTGACAGTTTCGCGTGTTTCGGGTTTCGGGACACCGCACCGGCTCTCTACACTGTCCAAACAAAAAGTTTTCTCGTTTCGCCTGTCTACACAGCTACGCGTCCCGTCCGACGTGGAACCGAGAATCTCGTTCCTTTCCTGCCTCTTTCGTTTCGCAACCGCGTAGAGATTGATCGAAGACGATCCGAAGAAGCCGTTGATCAGTCGCGACGGATAGGTCGAGTAGGACGTCGCGTCGCGATGCTTCTTCATTAACACCACTTTCGAATACGAAATAGGACGCGAAAATGAAGATCGATGCGGGAGGTGGCACAGGGATGAACGAACCGCAAAAAAAAAGAGGGAACGGAACGTAGGGCGAAATGGAGGGTAAAAGAATAGGAGAAAAGTTTAAATGGCTCGTTCGTAGATTAAGTCGGTTCGTAGTCGCGGAACGGGGGCGTACATTAGAGGAACGGTCCGTATGCGAATTGCCGACTTAAGTGAAATTTTACCGGGGCCAGCCGTGATTTCGACCGATATTATTACCACGATTTGGCAAAGCCACGGTATCCCGTATCGTTGTGCGTTCTCGTCAACGAGATGGTCGATAACCTTTCGCCGCGTCGCACGTTTCCAGCCGATAAACGAAAGCTAGGAATTTTGTTAACGCGTGTAAAAGCGGCGGTACACGAAACATCGAAGGAGCCGCCGCTGTTCGAACCTATACATATATTTGAATATAAGTGGCGAGTAATCGAATTCTCGTTTACGCACGACCGCGCGATTCGATGTACGTTCGCGCAAATATTTGCGGTAAATTTCTACGCGATTTCTTACCGCTATAAAACGCGAATAAACGATTCGGCGGACCCGAAGCGTTGGGAGAGACGAGAAGCGATGGAGGTGGGTATCGATTCGTTTGCCATGTCGTACGGTCACCTCTCCAACTCGTTAGACTTTCGAGTAGCAAAGTAGTTGAACGGAGTGCCCTTCGATTATTCGGCCGTGCCCCTCGTCTAAGCCGGTCCCAATTAACCAACGATCGAGGAGTTCAAGTTATCGACGAGTTTCGATGTTTTGTTCGAAACGGCTGGGATAAACTTGGAGTGCTCGTTAGACGTCGTATCGAGGGAAAAAAGAAAAACAGTGACTAGGTACATAGGCCGCGTATATGTATGTACGTGAGCGCTAGGAAATAGTCGAGCGTTTAACGATAAACCACCGTTTGCCGACGCGTCGCCACCTACTACCCCGCGTCTATGCCGGCGCGTAAACCACGGAAGAACGGTAGCTTCCTGCTGGAACTCCGCGATAAGGTGGAAGTAAGCAATTGAGAAGAATCGGGGCCGGGAATTACTTAATCGAAATCGGATCGTTCTCTCGATTTATATCGGTCGAATTTCTGAAACTCGCGATGGGATCTTTCATTGAATCTGTTGAAAACGATTTTTACGTTATCAACAAGGGAAAGCGAGGAGGATAGATCGGTTCGAAAGCGAAAGCGAGGTGAAAAGTTTCGCGGTTCCAAGGGAGATCTCCTTTTTCCGAAGGATTTGACTCTCCTTTGAGTCTGATTTTCAGTTTGCCCGTACTATTTCCCAGGCGGCTCTTTCGTATTAGCATCGTCGGGGCGCACCTTTTCAGTTTCTTCTCGCAGCTGTAACCGGAGGCGCGCGATTCCCAGCGACACCTCTCGCGGCAGCCAATTTAATTTCAACTTGCCTGCCCGATGGAAAGTTTCTCTTTTTTCGCGCTACTCGATGATATTATTAATATTAATTTCCCGTATCGGGCGTCGCCCGCAATCACGGAGCTGCTCGTCGAACCGACCCGGAGAAGTTTTTAATCGGATCACGAACTGCGGAAACTTTACGTTCACGCAGAATTCGAATGGAGAAAGTCGAATAGTTCCCTCGTTCTCTTACTCGGACGCGCAAATTGGAGGACGGCTCGGAATTTTAAAGGGAAATATGCGCGGATGTAACGATAGCAGAGAGATGGTATATCGTATACGTATAGCTACGTACAATACGGGCGTAGCGCGAAACTACACAGAACTCGAATACATTTATTACGCGCGCGGAATATGGCGAAACGCGAGTTAAATCGCACGACATACTTTTACGTTTTAATCCCTTCCGATTCGGGGTAACCGTACCTGGCCCGTCCTCGCCCGTCGCTCGCCTTTCACCCTGTCCTACTCCTCGTCGTCGTCGTCGTTACCGTTCGCTACGTTTAATTCGCTTCGATTAATTTCCTGGATTGAGAAATTTAGCGACGTCGAAAGCGGAATAGGTTATTCTATTCGGCGGGCCGGGTTTGGAAGCTTTTACGGGTCATCGACGTCGTCGAAAGGAATCGGACCGAATCGTCGCCGATTTTATTGGGATCGCGTATTTATCCCTAGGGTGAAATCTTTCCATTAAATCTGCCAGAGAGGACGATTCCGTGCGTTTCTCTTCGATTAGACCGATTGTCGGGGCCGGGGAGGAATCTCGTGGAACGAGTTCCACGATGAACGCGCCGCGACGACGACGGTTTCTTTTCAACGGGCGCGTAGGTATTCCATAAAATTGAATGGAACATCGTCGCGGACGTATCTATCGGCTCGCTCGAATACCTGGTCCGTTTAGTCGGCGCACGAGTATCTACCTAGATTGGTCGCGCTTATTCGACGCGATCCACTCGTCTAAAAAGTTGTGGAAAAAATCGCGGACCCTTCATCCGAAATACCCGCGTAACGAGTTTCGAAACGGAACGGCAGTGGCCCCGCGTAGCCGTGCCGGGTCAAACATTCGAGTTTCTTGCTTCACGGGTAATTACTGTCGTTAATTATCGATCAGTTTCATTAACGTAATCGAGTCAGCTTTCACGGTTCGTCGAAGAGGCAAATTGCCTACTGTTCCCTTAAGCGGATTAAACGACGTTATTGAAATCTTTCTCCCTTTCGCAGCGCGACGGTTAATAGCGATCGTCCGGAATCCACGGTTTAGCGGTCTCTATATAGCGACTCCCTCGTCTCGACGGCCTTGTTCGTCTCGACGCGATGTGACGATAAAATAGTGGCAATTCGATCCACCCATGGGACATGCGTACGTAAAGGTATGCACACGGACGGGTCATGAAACGTCGCGTCGGGACAATTTAGGGGCGCAGCGTTGGTCGTACCAAGACCGACTAGACTACTAGAGCGTAGTCTGGCTATAATAGGAGAGATCTACTTACTGTGGAGTTCGATGACGACGGCAGTGGTAGGCGGCGGCGCCAAATGAGTATTGGTTGCCTTGCAGAATAATTTGGCATGATAGTGACTCCTCGTGAGACCCTTCAACGTCACGTTGCTTATGGTTACGACGTTGATTTCGCCACCAGGCCCTTGGGTCTCTCGAGTCTCCGTCGGCGCATCGATTATCTGCGACTCCAGGTACCAGGCGACCCGAGGCCTAGGTTTCCCTAAATCGAACAGACGATTCATCTTACAATTAGAGCAGGTATACACGACGATGCGCATGCATATGCATATGCATACGCGCATATTATATGTTATTAGAGCCTATCTGATCGTCTCTGTGCAAGAATTCTGGCGTAGGTGTCTGCTCGATTAACGCGATTAGATCGACGAAGTATTATCTCGCTCATTTATCTATGTTAAATCATTTCTCATTGTGTATATTGTAAGTGTACGTATTATATAATATGTGTGTACATGGGTATGTCTGTGTGTGTCTACAGTATTCGNGCGACGGTTAATAGCGATCGTCCGGAATCCACGGTTTAGCGGTCTCTATATAGCGACTCCCTCGTCTCGACGGCCTTGTTCGTCTCGACGCGATGTGACGATAAAATAGTGGCAATTCGATCCACCCATGGGACATGCGTACGTAAAGGTATGCACACGGACGGGTCATGAAACGTCGCGTCGGGACAATTTAGGGGCGCAGCGTTGGTCGTACCAAGACCGACTAGACTACTAGAGCGTAGTCTGGCTATAATAGGAGAGATCTACTTACTGTGGAGTTCGATGACGACGGCAGTGGTAGGCGGCGGCGCCAAATGAGTATTGGTTGCCTTGCAGAATAATTTGGCATGATAGTGACTCCTCGTGAGACCCTTCAACGTCACGTTGCTTATGGTTACGACGTTGATTTCGCCACCAGGCCCTTGGGTCTCTCGAGTCTCCGTCGGCGCATCGATTATCTGCGACTCCAGGTACCAGGCGACCCGAGGCCTAGGTTTCCCTAAATCGAACAGACGATTCATCTTACAATTAGAGCAGGTATACACGACGATGCGCATGCATATGCATATGCATACGCGCATATTATATGTTATTAGAGCCTATCTGATCGTCTCTGTGCAAGAATTCTGGCGTAGGTGTCTGCTCGATTAACGCGATTAGATCGACGAAGTATTATCTCGCTCATTTATCTATGTTAAATCATTTCTCATTGTGTATATTGTAAGTGTACGTATTATATAATATGTGTGTACATGGGTATGTCTGTGTGTGTCTACAGTATTCGGAGTCTCGGACCGATCCGAGGCAACCGCTCTTACTAGGAAGAACCTTGTCTTGATGCCTCGGAGGCTGGGAGACAGTCGTCGATCACGGTCGACCTCGATGGGACTTATTCGCTCGACAGTAGCTACCAGCTATGTACGTAAACGTATGCGACTACAAACTACAGGACTGATTTCGATGGTAATCGGCTGACGCGATGTCTGCTCGTCAATTTATCGCTTCCTATGCACGGTGCACACCCACCTAATTCCCCGAGTTAATTATCCGAGTACATTTGCTGCCTAGAAAACCGTGAAACTGTCGACGCCCGCGATCAATTCATACACCGCCCGCATAATATACCCGTCTGGTGTATCAAATTTCGAGCGCGAAGAAAAGTCGTGTCCCGGCGAGAATTTAAACTGGAACGTGAATCGGGTCCGTCGAACGGGATCTAGGAGCGGAATCGAGAGTTTTCGATGAGAGGCCGAACGCGGACTGGCACCGACGAGTTTTCGTCGCGGAGCCGTGTATCTCGTTGCTCCTCCGAGAACGGAAGCCGGAACGCGGTGGAGGAAGGGGGCGAGGTTGAAGACCTTTATTGCTCTCCCGGCTTCCAGCTGGAATATGTATCGCGGATAGCGAGCGCGGGATATACGTTTGTATGTACCCTAGGTATGTCTATCGGTGAGTCCGCGAGGACTCCGTCTACGTAATAACGTTAGGCGACGCGAACGGCAAGGGCGCGATAAGAAAAGAATTTTAGTGCCTCTCCGGAGCGGTATAGCGACTTTTGTACCTCGAGCCTCGAATCGTTCCGTTTTCATCACGCAAGCTTTGTTCGACGTCAATGAATTTTTTCAAATTATCGGCGGCCACTTAATTTTCCGATCGTTGTTAGCTTTCAGACCAGCAGAAGAGATTTAGATTCGTTCGATTCGCGGTGTGTACATTCCGACGTACGCCCGGGGATCGTAAAATTAAAAAATTTCAATCTCCCCGGTCTTTCGGTCGGTAGACTTTTCATTAACGAAACTAGATCGTCGGAAATTTCGAATTTTCAGCGACGCGATGTCGCGCTCGCGAAAAATGAACATGTTTCGGTAATCTCGAAATGGTTTTCCGGTAAACGTTCATCTTTGTTCGTGTTTCGCGTCAAAACGACGCGTGTACCTCCTCTCCTTTCGTCACTTCCGAGTTTAAAAAAAAACAAGCTGTTACGAAAGTTGGTCCATCCAGGTTGCTGGCAACCAAACAAGACGAAGCGAAGCGAGTCGAAAGTTGGAATTTCTTTTCACGGAATCAGCATTTTCCAAGTATGTAAACAGGCGAGGAGAGTTTGAATCGTTGAATGAACAAGTACGGCTTTCAAAGACGTCGCGAAGTAAGACGAAAATATAAATTTGTCGAAAGTTACGGAAGCCGATTGGGTAGTTGTCGGTTCGGTTCGTTCCTCCTCTCCTAGTTGGGTCGAGCTTTCGTTTCGAAAGTTAGGAGTGGCAACAGCGACAGTTACGTTATAGCCCATCGCGCATACCTGCGATGCTTTTTAAGATAGCCACGAACGTGCCCGGTCGTTCGGAGAACGTCAAATTTATCGTATAATATAAGTCGCGCGGAAATGGAGATGAAGGAGGAAAAACAGCTCGCCGAGTGGAAGACAATTAAAGCTCGGCAGTGCTTCCTTTACTAAATTGCCGAGATTCTATTATTCGGTATAATACAAGTTAAACATCTCGCGCGAGTTCGACGTTCTGCGATCGTTCGAGTTTCGTCGAATATTCCCTGGTTGTCCCGCGTCGAGAAACCGTGGAAGAACAGTAACGGTAATGATTAAATTACGTAGAAAAATGCGTTTCGCTGGCCAAGACGGAGAACCGAGTTGAACTTCCACCGTTGTATAGGAAGAAAGTAGGGAGCACGCGACAGGGATGGACTGTCCACGCCGCCGCCGCACGCCTTTTCCACTCGGTAGGCAATTTTCGAAAGAGAATCGTTTTTTCTAAAGTCGTGACTCGCGTGCGGGGAGGAAAACTCGCAACTCCGGGCCCCAGGGAAGCTCTCGGAGATTAAAATTGGCGTTGATCCAGGGAATTCGTTGCGCGACGCGACACCTAAGGCAGCCTTTCTTTTTCTTACGCTTCTTCCCGTTCTTCGGTCTCGTCCGACGGCGGGGCGCGGGTGCGGTTCGGGGTTCGGGTTCTCGGTTTCTAAGAGGGGAGGAGGAAAGGTAAGCGAACGCCGGCTGTAAATGGAATTGGCCTCGCGCCAGCGAATGCTCGCGGTTCGAGGAAATGGGATTTTCCGTTCGATACGCAGGATTCGAGAGGCGTTCGCGCCTCAGCCGCGATTTACGCGCGCGATTGCTTATGCGTTCCCGGTTCGATGCGGCGGGTAGACGATCGTTCTTAGTCTAAGCTAGAAGGACCGCCGCCGACGCGTTCCGAACCATCTAAACCGCTTAAACGCGACCTGTCTATTCCGCCCGACGTAGTCTAGTTCCTCGAATCGAATCGAAAGAACCGTTCGCCTCCTTTTCGATTCGAGCGTCGACGCCGCCGCCGACGCCGCCGTCGGAAGCTCCATTTTCCCAACAAATTCCGGGATCGGGAATTTTTCCGAAGGAGAAACACAGTACCGCGCTCGCGATCGCGCGCTTACGTAATTTGATCGAGTATGACGGATGTTCGAACGCCTCTCCCCGATAGCGTCTGTAAACGACGAACATCGGACCACTTAGAATAATTCGTTCGCTTAATCGCGCGAGAGCAATTTCTAGCGGCGATCCATTATTCTCTGTAGCTACATATTAGAAAATAGGCGGGGAGCGATTCCGACTAATTAATCCACGCGCGCGGAACACGGAGACGTGCATATTTCCTCCCGAAACAGATGGCGGCGAACGGGTCGACGCGACAGGGCCCGCCGGCGCGGCGCGCCGGTAAAACGTGGGACGCGAGTTATCATTTTAATAGGATGCGCGTGCGAGAAAAGGGAACGGTCATCGATCGTTACTTGCCTCCGTGAACCTCGCAGACGAGGAAGAGGTCGGCTCCTTCCGGATAGGCCTCGAGAAGTTTGCTCATGTCCCTCCTCTTGGTGTCGTAGATTATCGGCTTGGCTGGCGGTACTGCGAACAGAAAAAGGTACGTGTACCTGCGTCAGCGTTTCTCCCGGCGTGTCGAAACCGACGGTCCCGCGGCCGAGGCTGTCGTGGCTCGTAGATTGTTCAACCGGGCAAACGAGGAGCCGAAGGAGAACGGCGAGAAAACGAAATGCGCGATCGCGTAGGACAATGTGTTCCCGGGAAATAGCTTCTATTCGACTCGACGTTTCCTCTTTCCCTCCTCGTTCTCCACCGCGTCCTCTGTATTCTATGTATATACTAAATCCACGTGTATTCCGTGTTTCTACTTTCGTCGGTCGGCCCGGTTCTTGGGCCGCGCATACCTTCGCAAACTCGTATATACGATAATACGTACACGCGGATGTACGCGAATGGAACTAAATGCTCCTGCGGAAAGAACGACCGCGCCGAATGGAAATTGCCTCCGGCTATTGTCACGAGAATGTCGACGCGGTCCGTGCATCCGTGTACGATTTCCTTCGTCGCGAGCGCTTACCTCTCTCCGCTTGCGCGTGTCGACGACACGGAAAGATCGCGTTTCCGCATCGATGTGTACGGATGAGCAAAGATCGGTGGCGGCGGCGGGCAACGTTCGTCGCTGCTAAAAACACTAGGAAATCGTTCGGCGCAGCGACAGTGCGGGAAACTTCCGAGTCACGAGTCAAAGCGGAAATATGTGCGTATATAAATATGTACTTAGTTGTTGACAGAACACACAGCTACACAGTTTGCCGACGTTCGTAACTCGGATTTTATTAGACTTGTCTGAAAAACTAAGACCGACAGGCATATACTGCTGTCGCCTTATCGCTGTCGTTGACGAACAACTGTAGAGTCATGCTTGACCGCGTAATCAGGTTTGATCATGCTCGGAAAATCGTAAAAAGCGAGGATCGATTCACGAGGCGATCTCGCAGCGGTTTTCCGATTCGCTCTTCTTTCGAAACGATTAACGATGGTTTCTTTCGGCGCATGATGGAGGGCGAAGAAGAGGGTGGACCAACGAATGACGGGATGGACCTTGCGGGTCGTACATAATCTTGGCCAAGATTACAGCTGGACGATTGGGCGGAACGACGCGATGAAAGGTTCTCCATCGGTCTAATACCGGCCATTCCTGACGTTTTACGACGCATTCGTTCTCCTCGCAATCCTCGAAACGCGCGCGGAACATCGTTCCCATCGTTTCGATCGAGGCTGCCTCGCGTGTCTTCTATTTTATTTCTAGTAACTCGTGTTCACGTCGATGTTACGGGTTATTCGCAACGAATCTATCTTCGACGTGTGTACGTGTTACGTCGAACGGTTGTTCGTCGATGCGTGTCAATGTTTAAGCGACTCGCTCTCAGCCAGCGGCCCGGAACGTTTTCCTCGTTGCGTAAGAATCTTCCGAATCGAAGAGAATTCAATCGCGAACGCGAATTTCCGTAATACGTATCGCGACACGGCTGATCCGGTCTTTGCGCGAGGAGCGATTTTCCAACGGCTGCGAGCAAAGCTGCGGGTAAAGGGAGCCGAAGGAGATCCCTGGCGAGGTTACGATTTACGCGCGGTGTACGGTTTCGCTCGGTGGTTCCCGATTTTCCAAGACGGAAACGCGCGCGAGCAGGTTGCGCGATGTAAGACGTCCGCGGTGAATCGTTCCCCCGTGGATAACGTACGTTGCTCGAGGTAAAAAGGGATAGACACTGTAAAGGTGAGGGGGCGGATAGGTAACGGCACGCGAAGCTGGGTCGTAGCTTCCGTTCGCGCAACTAACCCGGAAAACTTGTACGGAAATTCTACTCGATTCGCGCAAGCCGGAAGACGCGGAGGAAGGTCTCGCTCGAATTTCCTCGTCTTCTTCGAGTCGTAAAACGGAGCTCTTCGCCGCCGCGCTGGCTTATCCCCCGTCTCTTTCGTCGCCCGTACCGTCGCCGTCGCAGTACGCGTAGCGTCGTCGCCGTCGCCTACGTCCGCACAAACGCCCCGACGAATTTCGATCGTATACTTTTATTATCCCGGTGTTACGTTTAAAACGTATCATGGCCTCGAGAGATAAGAAAAACGCCGAATTACGTTGCTAATCCCGACGATTAAATTCGACTTAAACCACGGCCCCGTGGATCAGCGCCGAGACGCGCGGCGGCCGGCCGGGCGCCGCCGCCGGTCTCAAGCTTTTTAAACCGGCGTTTCGTCGGGCGAGCGACACTTTACTGCCGGGCGACGTCGCAAACAGCGATGGAATTTCCTTATGTTTCCCCCGGCAGAGATTCCGCGAGAACCTCGCACGCAAACAACTCGGCGGAGAACGCCGGGCGCAAAGATGGAGCGGCGACGGGAAAATTTTGCGGCGTGGCGAGCCGAGAGAGTTTCAACGACAACCTGTAAAAGCGTAACTAACCGTTCGCGTTGGCGGACGCGCGGGGATCCGGTGGCCCGAGAAAATATATTGCTAATAGGGTTTGCAACGCGACTCGTTAGCCGAGAGTAATACCTCAACGCGCCGTTACAGGTTAAGCTCGTTTAACCGACTCCCCCTTTTCCCGTCGCCCCCCTCCGCCTTCCCATCCCTTTTTCGCGAAGCATCGGTCTGATTCATCGACTTCTAAACTGCATCGCTACCGACCACACCATAAAATTGAATTTCCTCTCCTGCGATCCGCCGTTTCGCTAATTACGACGCGATAATGACGTTGTTCCAATTATCTCTTCAACCCAAGCTCTAAACTCTGCTAAAATACTAAAACATTGAACTGTTGGCAACTCCGCGATAAATAATGATAGCCGGATATGCCGAACACCGCTTCGTACATAATAACTTCCCCTCTAAAATCCCGTTTCGCTCGTCTCGGTCCGACTTTTGGTCCCGGAGATATCGCCCCGTAAAGACGAATTGAGTTTTCCTGATGCTGTTATCACTGTCCTTTTCGCACGCCTCGTTTTTGCACCTGGACACGGTTATTTACTCGTCCACTCCATCGAACCGGTCAAACGGATTTCTACTAAACAACTGTATTTTTTTTGTATTTTAGGAATGGAAGTGGCGCGGATACCTCCACGGGGTGCCAAAGCTTCGTCGACGGCTCGTAGTTTGCGAGTGGATCGACATAGCGGAATGAAATAAACGCCATTCTCGGCTTCCTTTGGTAAGTCGAAAATCAAAATTTCAACCTCGTATTTTTTATTCATTTATTTCATATAAACTGACATCGTTCTGTTCGTACACTAAGTCTAATCACACA
>SMSR01013215.1:0-27790 GCA_019453355.1 Ceratina japonica | reverse complement strand
CCCCCCTCCGCCTTCCCATCCCTTTTTCGCGAAGCATCGGTCTGATTCATCGACTTCTAAACTGCATCGCTACCGACCACACCATAAAATTGAATTTCCTCTCCTGCGATCCGCCGTTTCGCTAATTACGACGCGATAATGACGTTGTTCCAATTATCTCTTCAACCCAAGCTCTAAACTCTGCTAAAATACTAAAACATTGAACTGTTGGCAACTCCGCGATAAATAATGATAGCCGGATATGCCGAACACCGCTTCGTACATAATAACTTCCCCTCTAAAATCCCGTTTCGCTCGTCTCGGTCCGACTTTTGGTCCCGGAGATATCGCCCCGTAAAGACGAATTGAGTTTTCCTGATGCTGTTATCACTGTCCTTTTCGCACGCCTCGTTTTTGCACCTGGACACGGTTATTTACTCGTCCACTCCATCGAACCGGTCAAACGGATTTCTACTAAACAACTGTTTTTTTTTGTATTTTAGGAATGGAAGTGGCGCGGATACCTCCACGGGGTGCCAAAGCTTCGTCGACGGCTCATAGTTTGCTACTGGATCGACATAGCGGAATGAAATAAACGCCATGCTCGGCTTCCTTTGGTAAGTCCAAAATCAAAATTTCAACCTCGTATTTTTTATTCATTTATTTCATATAAACTGACATCGTTCTGTTCGTACACTAAGTCTAATCACACATGTCTGTTGCGAAATATATTAAAACTAGATCAAACGGATTTCTACTAAATAACTGTTTTTTTTTAATTTTAGGAACAGAAGTGGCGCGGATACCCAAGGCTCCACGGGGTGCTAAAGCTTCGTCGACGGCTCATAGTTTGCGACTGGATCGACATAGCGGAATGAAATAAACGCCATTCTCCTCGGCTCGGCTTCCTTTGGTAAGTCCAAAATCAAAATTTCAACCTCGTATTTTTTATTCATTTATTTCATATAAACTGACATCGTTCTGTTCGTACACTAAGTCTAATCACACATGTCTGTTGCGAAATATATTAAAACTAGATC
Organism: Ceratina japonica; assembly: GCA_019453355.1. Classification (NCBI taxonomy): domain Eukaryota; kingdom Metazoa; phylum Arthropoda; class Insecta; order Hymenoptera; family Apidae; genus Ceratina; species Ceratina japonica. Next base: position 26,771 of record SMSR01013215.1, on the reverse strand, counting down.
AAACGGATTTCTACTAAATAACTGTTTTTTTTTAATTTCAGGAACAGAAGTGGCGCGGATACTTCCACCGGGTGCCAAAGCTTCGCCTCGTATATAGTTTGGGACTGGATTGAGATAGCGGAATGAAACAAACGTTATTCTCCTCGTCTCGGCTTCCTTTGGTAAGTCCAAAATCAGAATTTCAACCACATATTTTTGTACGTATTTATCTCATATAAACTAACATCGTTCCGGTCTTGCACTAAGTATAATCATACGTCTGTTGCGAAATGTATTAAAACTAGCATCGTTCGAGGACGTATTTACGGCTCTGCGCTATTGTATGGATAATGGATATGAGAAATGCATGCCGCACGCTTTGCTGCGAATTTCCTACGATTAGTTTCTCGTCGGTTCCCGCCTGACGATAAAAGTAAAAATTGCGCCGGGACGATACGCGTCCATTTTCTAACGTTATTTTACGTTCTCGATATTTCATTGTATCCCATATCGCTGCCGTATTTCGGAAGCGATATTTTTATTGTTCGCGTTGGAATCGCTGTTCGGTCGTCGTCTCCTCTTTTTTTTCACGGGATTCCGTGTGGGTCAACGGAATATCGCGGTAGTTCGCGATGCGTCGGGCCAGCGATAGCAGGATCGCGATATACACGTGCAAATAGGTATACATACGCGTGCGTACGTAGATATGCATTTCGCGCGTTGTTGCCGTCGATTCGGTAGCAGCGTTCGCGTATTTGTAATCGTAATCGAGACAAATTTCGTTATCCTTAACGCAAACATTCCCGCGGTGCTTCGAATCGGACGGTTCAAAAATTTTTATTCGATTCCCGGTGGAGCGCGCGGCCCGCGCGACACGATTCCCTCTTCAGAGTTTCGATCGTTTCGAATAAATCTGATTACGAAACAAGCGTTCCGCACCGGCGAACGAAACGGGAAATCGCGTAGGAAATTCGATGCGTCCGTTCGCTAACGATCAAAATCGTTCCAACGACGAGCTCCGCCTTCCTACGAGCGAATCGCGAGAGAACGTGGGTAGTTTGTCGGACGAGACGAGAAAATATTCAAGCGCCTAAGGAAGGCGCGAGAAGCATGCGAGCGTATAGAAAATATGTAGGTATTCGGACCATTCGAATCGATTGAATTCTCCTTCGCGAGGGAGAATCGCACGGCGCCGGGGCGGGCGGTACACGTGAGCGCAGGGTGACGGAGAACGGGGGAGCGAGAAGGTGCACGCGCGCGGGTGACTGGCTGCGTGACTTGGGTATCGGCCCGTGGCCACGTAACGATTACCGTTAAAAATTTAGGAAAATTCCTGTACCGCGTTCGAGGGTTGGGGGCGATGTTATTTTCATGTGCCGGCACGCCGCATCCGTACGACGTACGATGCCCGTTATTTACCGCGCGCTACATGCGCCCCACGTATTTCTTTGTGTATTCTACGTCCAGAAACGGTGGGAACGTCCCGCGACCCGAACTTTACTTTTCGCTAGATTTTTCGGTGATAACGCGCGCGACGAGTTTACCCTCGCGTGGTCGCGTCCCGCACGAAATTGAATTTTAATTTCGGGTTCTCCGCGGCCAGATTCCCTGGAAAAGAGGAAAGCAGGTCGTCAGTCTGTTAAGCATATTTGTTAGGTGATTCCGTAATTTCTTTCATCATGTAGGATTCACGCGTCACTCCTGGAGTTAGACACCTACTTTTGCATAATTCATAGTTATTTCGGAAATTATTCCTCCGTGGGTTTCTCAGACAGTCGAGCGCGGAAACGCTAGGGAGTCGGTAGGTCCCACCACGTAAATTCTTGGCAATCTACGCGTTCACTGGCTCGTAAATATTCCGTTTTTATTCGTCGCCGGCAGTCCGGTAGACGCGGGGCGACGATTAAAGACTATGCTTTAATTAAAGAAGTCCGTCGAGCTTATTTACAAGCGCGTAGAGATTTCAGCGAACGTAAACGATTCGAGGCACGACCAGCCGCCAGAGAGAGCGAGAGAGAGAGGGAGAGAGAGAAAGAAAGGTCGCGTCGCAATTCCCGCGGACTGCAGACAAATTACGCTTCCGGAATTTTGCCTCGACGGGCCGAATCGTATTTCGTTAAGACGACGGCCCGTCATATATTCGTTTCGGTAAGAGAACGCGCGTCACAAAACTCTGGTAGTATACCGACGGGAATGTCGCGCCGATGGAATAATTTATACCGACTAAGAGAAACGACCTTACGTCTTCTCTCACTTTCCGGGAAAATGAATAATTTTCTAAGCAAGCGAGTGCACCGGCTCCAAAGAACTCGTACGACTACTCGCCGGCGAAATTACGTATTTATCGCGGCTGCGTTCCATCTATTCATCCTGCCATTTTTACCCTCGCCGGTACCCCGGTGTGTCCCGTCGTAAAACCGGTGTCGACTCGCGTCCCGACCGACTACCGGCTCGACCGATCAAATTCATCGCCGAACGGACCCGCGCGTCGTCGCGCCGTCACGACGGCGACGGTTCCGTATTTTATGGTTCGCACCTTTTACGGAAATTGGATGGTTTACGAACCCTGTGGAATGGAGATAAGCGCGACTGAAAAAGACCGATCCGACTCGATCGCTTTTCCTATCCCGCGCCCGTACCTCGTTCCTCTCTGCGTATCCGCGACGCGCACTGATGNACGGCGACGGTTCCGTATTTTATGGTTCGCACCTTTTACGGAAATTGGATGGTTTACGAACCCTGTGGAATGGAGATAAGCGCGACTGAAAAAGACCGATCCGACTCGATCGCTTTTCCTATCCCGTAGCTCGTTCCTCTCTGCGTATCCGCGACGCGCACTGATATTACATACGTAATATAGGACGTCCCTTTGTTTCTCCGTCGGTTTTCATGCGCGACACTTCCCTCGCCGCAACGTCGACCGGTACGTTTGCGTTTGACGAGTGATATTCCAGGTCGTATCGGGAGAGCGAAGAAGAGATCCGGGCGGTTCTCTTTACCGTCGAAGATGCGGAACTCTGTGATCGTATGTTTCTCTTCCCGTGGGTCCCCGGGTCGTAAGTAACGGTTGCTCTTGTCTCTGCCTACCGGATATAGTCTCCCCGAAGTAATATCCGACCTCGAGACACGACACGCCCGTCTTTGTGCACGTTATACTATGTACGCCTGACTCATTGGATTTCGGCCCGACATGCACATGCTCGCTTCGTACCGTCGACGAGGGCGACATGTACACGTCCATGATTATGTAAGGTTCAAATCCAATGACTTCGATGTACCTGTTCTAGCTACGTTCGATCGCCCTTCCTAAATACATTTTTCGCGTGGTTCCTTACGGTCTCCATTCGTCGGATCGCGAGATGTGAGTACATAACGCGAATATTTGCCGGAACAGGGAACGGTCCCGAAACGTATAATTTTACGATTTCCTCGGAACTGTTCGACGGGCACGAAAAAGTTGCTCGGTTCCAGGAGTAAGAGGTCGATCGTTCGCGTACAGTGTATTCCGCAACGTTGTTGGTCCAACTCCAATTGCGAGCGTACTTAACGTATCGGTTGTACGTTGTACCGGTAACGAGTAGTAAAAAGGAAGAGAGAGAGAGAGAGAGGGAGAGGGAGGGAGAGCGCAGAACGCATTCGTTCGTTTGTCTCGTTAACGTCGCGGCGTCGGTGGTGGTATTCTTTCCGGTCTCGACCGAAACTAACTCGCGCGCGCGGACGCTCGTAAAGAGATCGAGGAGGGCAGCCCGACCCGGCACGGACTGCTACGGTTCGATGTGCGGAAAACAAATGGGAACCGAGCACGCCGAGGCCGTGGAAGGCCGTGGAGATAGGGATACGGTGGTACTTAGGAGAGAAAAACCAACGAGCCGGAGGGAAAGTATTTGCGTAATCCCCGAGGAACAATTCCAACTAATTCTAAGGACGAAACGAGAACGTCGGGCGTAGTCGTTTCGCTCGATTCGTTACGAATTCGTTCAAGTGGATGTGTACCGCCGCCGGCAGAAGACGACGCGTCATTACGCGCGGATTTTTCTAAATACGCGTCGCGCGGGACAGAGGGCCGTCCCGGTGAAATCGATTCGGATTGCGACGACGAAACGAGTGCGGGGATGATGGTTCGTCCAAAGACGCGCGTGCAGATACGACAACTTTCCGGGGAACTTGGTAACCGAAAAGATTGACGGCGCGAGGAGAGAATCTGGTAAAACTCTCTCGACGGACGGGATAAAGGAAGAAAGGGTCGGATAGAACATACTGCTTCGGAACTATACAGTATACAAGATCGTATTCGGATCGTAGGAAAATATCGCTGATATATCCCCCGGAGGAAAGCGACGCTGCCGAGATGTTTCCGAAATCGAGTTGCCGTTGCAATATCGATGCCCCGACTTCAAAGACGTTTGTCTCGTAACAGCACTGAACCAATGGAATGGATTAGTGCTTTGGTATTCTTTAGGAATATTTCTATCGTTACGTGTAGACGATATAACTATTTCCGGTGTCAACCGCGGTGCTAATGAGGTTTACAAAAACAGCGGAAATATGTACAGTCACTCCCATAAATATTCGTACACATTTCGAAACGGTATACAATTTTTAGTACTAGATCAAAGAACTTTATCTTCTGTGGAATTTTAGAGAGCTTAATTTACTATAGAATGACTAACAAAAAATTAAAAAAACTGTCGTAGATTGAAAATCGTGGAGAACTGCGATTTTTTAAATTTCTAATCGCTTCTAGCGCATAGCAATATTGATCGATTTTTATGAAACTTTTTACATGCATATAACTTACTTAGATCTGGAAACGAGACACTTCCAATTTTTATTACAGACCCTAATAAAAAAGTTAAAAACCATGTCCGTAACTATTTTCCTCGCGATTTCAATGAATACCAAGTTTTTTAAATTTTTTGTTAGACATTCTATAGTAAATTAAGCTCTCTAAAATTCCACAGAAGATAAAGTTCTTTAATCTAATACTAAAAATTGTATACCGTTTCGAAATGTGTACGAATATTTATGGGAGTGACTGTACATAAAATTTCTGGGAAGAATGGATGAAATGGATTAGTGCTTTGGTATTCTTTATGAATATTTCAATCATTACATGTAGACGACATACCTATTTCCAGTGTCAATTGCGATGTTAATGAGGTTTACAAAAGCAGAGGAAATATGAAGATAAAATTTCTGGGAAAAATAATCGAATCGACCTTCTGAAAAATGTACAAATAAGAGGGGAAAAGCGCAATATCGTAAAAACCGCTAAGGAGATCCCATACGACGAATGTCGAAATCTCTATAGACGCGGCAGCTGTGCTGGCAACTTAAGTACGTAATATCGTGTGCCGGAGCGCTTGGGAAGATTGTCTAGAGAATTTGTCTGAAATCTGAATATCCGTTGCAAGACGGAGTCGTTCTTCGTTTTACGTTTAACTATCCGTTCCGTCAGATTTCACGCTGGTATCGAGTCGTAATTTTAATTTTGTTCTAGAAAACTCCTAGCCGTCTCTATCATCGCCGTTTCGTTACTACTTTCGTCTTGACCGTCCCGCGGAAACTTTGTTCGCCCGTCTTTAGCCTAGTTACATCACGATCTCGAAATTCCGATCCCGGCAAGTTTCTATGGGACTTCGCCCGAGTTCGTTTCTATCGGGGGATTGCCTAAATCGGTGGAACGGCGAATTCCAATCGGAAGGTGCGCCGCGTCGATTACATACGCATGACGCGTTCGTTTATGGGTAAACGCGAGTACGTCGAATTTTACGGACGTGGACGAGTTTCGACGCGAAGGATGAAAAGTAGGTACGCGGTTCAGTCGTCGGTTGGCTGCCGTTGGTGAGAGATCGTCTCCTTTACCCTGACCCGTGACGAAACGCGGCAGCCAGTTACTAATTACCGCGGTCGTGACTCGGAAAAAACGAACCGCGGTCGCTTCAAGAGATCGTACAATTGCCCTGCGTGCACGTCAACTACTACGACCTTTGTTTTTTCTTCGCTTAACGAGCTCCGCTTCGGGTCGGAGCAACCCGGAGCAATTGGAGTTTCGCGCCAGCTCGTAGGTAGTTTCTACGAGCTCCGCGGCTCTCCAAGATGGATCGAAAATTATTTTTATCCTTGCCGCGATCTACGACTGGCGCGAGATTGATGGGAGGAATCAGACGTGCGGTTAAATTTAATGGACGACGGGTTCCACGAGTGGCACGACTCGTCCAGATTTACCGGAAGCGGAAAGAAGGCGGCCGGGATTCAATTTCGAGAGTAGCACGCGCGTTGATTACGCGATCCCGCGTCGTCGTCGTCGGAGGTCCCGGGAAGAGGGAAGGGAGCATCTTTGAGGGAGAGGCGGAATGCGAGTCGCGGGCACGTAGATCGTACGTAGAGGCTAGAATGCCGAGGACCACTCCCGATCGAAACACGTTCGAGAGCCACCGACCGACCGACCGACCGGTCGAACAGACGGGATACGGCGAAGAGGAACCGGAGGAATATCGGTGAATCGTACGCGTGACTCGAATAATCCCCGCCTCTCTCGCTCCGCGCTCCTGTCTCCTCTCGAGATGTTCTCAAAGGACGGATTTGAAAAAATTGACATACTTCGTTCCGGGCGTAATCAACGCTTCTGCCGAGAGACCTTCTCCGTATGGTACGTAATCGCACGGTACCACGACGCTTCACCTCTCTCCTTCAATTTTCCGCCTCGATACGATATACCGGAGGCGAACAAGTTACGAGGCGTCTCAGAGCCGTGAAATTGAATATCATAAATTACGATGACAAACTACTACCCGCTATTTCCACCGCGCGAGACTATGCGGGATCGCGAAGACACCCTTCTTGTCCGGTGTCCGCGCATTAACGTGATTTTACTTTCGTCGTCTTTCCGGGTCGGACTCGAGCTACTCCCAGCGGTTCGGTATACAAACTTGTACGAACTCATTGCTCGGATCGATACCGTACCCTTAGAACGTTATTCGCCGTGTCGTTCGAAAAATCCGGGGAAAACAAAAAGAAACGTTGACCAAACGTTCGTTTCCACCGGTCGTCGTAACAAACGGAGCCGGGTGATCGTGGTTTCGTGGAGCCGGCCGATCGATCGACGACTTTCCTTCGAAAACAGGATGCTTTAAAATTCTCGTAGACGTCCTTCCGCTTAATGACCGTGCTACCAGCGTGTTTTCGTAGATAGCCTCCGGGCACGAGGGCCGCTGAACTTTGCTCGAAAAACGAACGCGAAAATGTGCAACGGGACCGGTCCGAATAAAGAGACTCCCTCGGATCCGGAACAACGAAACGCGCGTCGAATTCGCNGTTCGCCCGTCTTTAGCCTAGTTACATCACGATCTCGAAATTCCGATCCCGGCAAGTTTCTATGGGACTTCGCCCGAGTTCGTTTCTATCGGGGGATTGCCTAAATCGGTGGAACGGCGAATTCCAATCGGAAGGTGCGCCGCGTCGATTACATACGCATGACGCGTTCGTTTATGGGTAAACGCGAGTACGTCGAATTTTACGGACGTGGACGAGTTTCGACGCGAAGGATGAAAAGTAGGTACGCGGTTCAGTCGTCGGTTGGCTGCCGTTGGTGAGAGATCGTCTCCTTTACCCTGACCCGTGACGAAACGCGGCAGCCAGTTACTAATTACCGCGGTCGTGACTCGGAAAAAACGAACCGCGGTCGCTTCAAGAGATCGTACAATTGCCCTGCGTGCACGTCAACTACTACGACCTTTGTTTTTTCTTCGCTTAACGAGCTCCGCTTCGGGTCGGAGCAACCCGGAGCAATTGGAGTTTCGCGCCAGCTCGTAGGTAGTTTCTACGAGCTCCGCGGCTCTCCAAGATGGATCGAAAATTATTTTTATCCTTGCCGCGATCTACGACTGGCGCGAGATTGATGGGAGGAATCAGACGTGCGGTTAAATTTAATGGACGACGGGTTCCACGAGTGGCACGACTCGTCCAGATTTACCGGAAGCGGAAAGAAGGCGGCCGGGATTCAATTTCGAGAGTAGCACGCGCGTTGATTACGCGATCCCGCGTCGTCGTCGTCGGAGGTCCCGGGAAGAGGGAAGGGAGCATCTTTGAGGGAGAGGCGGAATGCGAGTCGCGGGCACGTAGATCGTACGTAGAGGCTAGAATGCCGAGGACCACTCCCGATCGAAACACGTTCGAGAGCCACCGACCGACCGACCGACCGGTCGAACAGACGGGATACGGCGAAGAGGAACCGGAGGAATATCGGTGAATCGTACGCGTGACTCGAATAATCCCCGCCTCTCTCGCTCCGCGCTCCTGTCTCCTCTCGAGATGTTCTCAAAGGACGGATTTGAAAAAATTGACATACTTCGTTCCGGGCGTAATCAACGCTTCTGCCGAGAGACCTTCTCCGTATGGTACGTAATCGCACGGTACCACGACGCTTCACCTCTCTCCTTCAATTTTCCGCCTCGATACGATATACCGGAGGCGAACAAGTTACGAGGCGTCTCAGAGCCGTGAAATTGAATATCATAAATTACGATGACAAACTACTACCCGCTATTTCCACCGCGCGAGACTATGCGGGATCGCGAAGACACCCTTCTTGTCCGGTGTCCGCGCATTAACGTGATTTTACTTTCGTCGTCTTTCCGGGTCGGACTCGAGCTACTCCCAGCGGTTCGGTATACAAACTTGTACGAACTCATTGCTCGGATCGATACCGTACCCTTAGAACGTTATTCGCCGTGTCGTTCGAAAAATCCGGGGAAAACAAAAAGAAACGTTGACCAAACGTTCGTTTCCACCGGTCGTCGTAACAAACGGAGCCGGGTGATCGTGGTTTCGTGGAGCCGGCCGATCGATCGACGACTTTCCTTCGAAAACAGGATGCTTTAAAATTCTCGTAGACGTCCTTCCGCTTAATGACCGTGCTACCAGCGTGTTTTCGTAGATAGCCTCCGGGCACGAGGGCCGCTGAACTTTGCTCGAAAAACGAACGCGAAAATGTGCAACGGGACCGGTCCGAATAAAGAGACTCCCTCGGATCCGGAACAACGAAACGCGCGTCGAATTCGCAGGAGTTGACAACAAATAACGCAGTGTTCGTAGACGCGGTTTGTATAGATACTTCTGCGATTCTGCGTGTCTACGACGTAATATCATGTTAGTTAATTAGTGTACACGTGTGTACGCGGTCAGTTTCGATCGGGTGATTCGTGAACTGTAAATTCAGCCGTTGCGGTAAACAGAGAATCTTATTCGATGGTCGAAAGTTCTTTCTTCTCGCGATCGGCCCCGATCGAAAGTTTCAAGTTGGCCGGGTCGGGGTCGAGCACTCGTTCGACTCTCCACCGGAGTTCGATTGCTCGATACATTATTGAATCTCCTTTCCCCCGATTCATGATTTCTTTAGAAGACGGTGGGTAACCGCGCGCGTCCGTGAAAGTAATCTCGTTCCCCGTGTCCCAGCGTCCGATCTACTTTCTTCTCAGAAACTTGAAAACTTATAACTAAAAACGTGGAACGACCGCTCGTACTTACGTCGGCTCGGCAAAAAAGTATTTTGCTTCGCGTGCGCGTCTCGTCCCGCACGCACATCCGACGCCGGAGTTTTCCATTACGTACTTCGGAAACTATTCACGGGACAAGGGATAAGTTGCACCGGCGATACACCATCGGCGAGGACGATAAATTATTCGGGTGCCGGGCCCGTCGGTTTTTGTCAAGAAAGAACGGTCGACGAACGCGGGGAGAACGTTCTTCCGTCGCTTGTACTTACCGGGCTAAATTTCGCTCGGAAACCTATCCGCTCTTTCCCCTTTTTCTCTTCTTCTGAATTCTAATTTTTTCCCTCGTTCCTTTCTTATTTCGCGCTCCCTCAAAGCGCGCCACCGACGAAACCGTAGAACCCCGGGTGCAAGATTGGATCTCGTCGGACCGATTCGATCGGTGGTAGTCGGGACCGTGGTCGCGGAACAAAGACGGGCGAGGATCTTTTCAATTGTTCCCCGACCGGGAACCGGCCGTGGCGAAAAAATTATTTGCGAGTTTCGAACGGTCGACGAGATTGGCCGCGTTTGCAATGGTTGAACATTTGAAGTTACGCGCGGTGAAAGTCGGTCCTTGTGAATGGCCGATGAACAGCGCCGGAAGAGGGAAGCCGGGAAATACCGAGGTAAGCAAAGTGTTTGATGCTCGGCTTATTTTATCTGGACCCGAGTCCTTTCTCCTTTCACTGTCTTTCGGGTCCCCGAGTAATTACATGGATAAGAGGCTTAAACGGAGATGCTCGACGTCGAGTATCGACTCCGAGGTATTACGCGGGTAGTAGACGGGCGCATCGAGCTACGAGCGCCGAGGGGGAAAAAACCGAACCCGGCGAGGAAGCATCGCGTCCGGCGATGAGGATCTTCCCGGGACACTTGCGCCTCGCCGTCGCCGCCGCCCGGACAATGTCTCTTTTGGAAGACTGGAACCGAGGGACGCGGAGGCAGCCCTACTCCCTTTAAAGGCTGAACGTATCGGTCTTCGTTCAATGGGGCTAATAGGTAATCACCGATAAGAGGCTTAAACGCGGATATTCGACATCCAGCATCCATTTCAGCGAATAATGCGTCCGCCCGCGATGGTTCGTGCGATTCTGCGGATTTCGATGCGACGCGCCCGGATCTAGATTTAGGTTTAGGTTTAGGTTCAGAGAGAGATTAGGACACCTAACGGCTTAACGGCGGCTGAATACCGCGCGAAAGTCCCCCGAGCTATCCTGTTACGATGTCGCGTCGCGTCTGCCGAATCCTTCGATCACTTCTCCTATCTCGGTGGCAACGATGCGAAAACTTTCGGCCGGCAACTCGAACGACGGATACAACGGCGAAATGAAGAAACAGTCGGACGGTTAAGATATCGTGGATAACGAGAGGAGCGATGAACGAATCAGTCGGTGGCTAGATAATCGGGGAATTTGGAGTAANAACGGCGAAATGAAGAAACAGTCGGACGGTTAAGATATCGTGGATAACGACAGGAGCGATGAGCGAATCATGATAGCGGAGGAGACAGTCGAGTTTAGCTCGAAAGCGGGACTTATCTCCGGAATATCCAGAATTAATTTCTTCGTAATCGGCTATTAAACTCGCGTTCCTCCGAGTGCGAAATCGTGGGAACAGTGGCCAGATTCCCATTCAAATATAAACTAAATTCTAATCGGATCAACGTTCATCGACTCGTTACTTGGGCAGCTTTCATTTCACAATTAAATCGACGAGCGCATTCTTCCTCTTCTCGGACTCTCTTCTTTTTACGCCTAGAGAAAGAGATGCGCTATTGTCGAAATCGCGTGACACACACCGGACCACCGATACGTTGCGGCAGATTTCAGGAACGTCTCCGAGTTTTGGCGAGCGCCGCCACCCTGACCGGAATCGGCGTCCGTGTTTTAACTCAGTTTAATAGTCGATCGATAAGTAAATCGAGTTAGAGGTTTCCTGAAAGGACTCCGGGCTTCTGCCCGTCTGTTCCAACATCCAACTACGGAACGCTTTCTCTTCGAACACTGGCCACGATACGCCGCAGCGACTCACCGGATCCTATTAAGAGACAAGTCCGATGTCCTCTGGGCCCGTCTTACGTTTGCCACAAAGTATCGAGAAACCTAACCAGGAGTTTCCGCTTCCGCGCCGGAAATTTGACCGATGAAAATCACGGAGATGCACGAGTCAACGATTCGAATGCTTTCGAACTTCGGGGATCGAGCGACGCTGCCCGCCGGGATATAAGGCGCCTCACAGATACGCGATGTTCGATTAGTTTCGTGTCATTCTTGCCGCTTGACCGGACAAAGACGCGACAAATTGAATTACACCGGAGTCGAGGAAGATTACATCGAGCGTCCAGTGTACGCGTATCTAGTATCNTGCCAAAGCTTCGTCGACGGCTCGTAGTTTGCGACTGGATCGACATAGCGGAATGAAATAAACGCCATTCTCCTCGGCTCGGCTTCCTTTGGTAAGTCCAAAATCAANAGCGCCGCCACCCTGACCGGAATCGGCGTCCGTGTTTTAACTCAGTTTAATAGTCGATCGATAAGTAAATCGAGTTAGAGGTTTCCTGAAAGGACTCCGGGCTTCTGCCCGTCTGTTCCAACATCCAACTACGGAACGCTTTCTCTTCGAACACTGGCCACGATACGCCGCAGCGACTCACCGGATCCTATTAAGAGACAAGTCCGATGTCCTCTGGGCCCGTCTTACGTTTGCCACAAAGTATCGAGAAACCTAACCAGGAGTTTCCGCTTCCGCGCCGGAAATTTGACCGATGAAAATCACGGAGATGCACGGGTCAACGTTTCGAATGCTTTCGAACTTCGGGGATCGAGCGACGCTGCCCGCCGGGATATAAGGCGCCTCACAGATACGCGATGTTCGATTAGTTTCGTGGTATCGCGTCATTCTCGCCGCTTGACCGGACAAAGGCGCGACAAATTGAATGACACCGGAGTCGAGGAAGATTACGTCGAGCGTCCAGTGTACGCGTATCTAGTATGTACATCTAGCCGTCGGTTTCGAACCGAACTCGAGGTAGAACGATATCGAAGTTCAGCCGCCGCCGGCTGATTAACCTCCATCGACGAATAAAGTCTTCGGCCGTGGTAATTATTCCGATCGATCGTATTCGCGGTAACCGGAAACTGGTAACGAGTACCGACGCGAATTAACCGACCGCGCGATCGTTTGCCGTCCCTCGGAGCGGTCCCTTCTCGTGCACGATTGAGGGATCGACCGGTTTCCCTCGATCTCGATTTCGAGCCTCCCGCACTCGGCGATCGCGATCACGATCCGTCCAAGTATCACAATTTCCAGCGAACTTTGATAACTTCCCCGAGTAGTTCGTGCGCGGAACTAGGAAAGTTCGTGTCGGGGAAAGCTGGACGAGAGAGCACTGTTTTTAAATTTTAACGCTAAAACGCGGCTAGCCGTTTTAGCAGTGCCGCCTCTTCGGCCTCGATTTTCGAGCTCCATCCAGAAAGTTGGCTCGCCCGAGTACGGTCCGGACTTTGCGCCAAGATTCGCCGCAAGAACCGTGTCGATTACGTCAAGTACGATGTAGTGGCCACTTAGGCGAGAACACTTTTTTGATAACTCACCGATGACGGTGAAGTTGACCTTGAGGTTCCTCGTCGGCGAGTTCCGGAAGTCGACCCTGCATCGGTAAACTCCCTCGTCGGCCTGCCGGAGATCCCGGAGAGTAATCTGGGCCGGTGGGCTCGCCCTGAAGGATGCCCTGTCTCCCCAGAAGTGCGGGGAGCTCCACAATTTCGCTTTCCCCGATTGCCGATTTCTCGCGTCGTAACTGAAAATCGATCCGCCATTAGGAACGAACGTTAGTCGATGAGAAAAAGTTCATTTCGAAAAGTGTCTATCACGTCTAAATTTTTAAGTTTCCAATACTCATTTTCGCCGAAACGAAAATCTAAATTGCGGCGATAATAAGAGGGATGAGATCGATATACGTTGAGCGCGCTGCGCGCTACGATCTTGTCTGAACCGAGATCAATTTTTCAGTCGACTCGTACGATTCGTCATAGTCGGAGCTATGGCAGAGTTCGCTCGTAGCTTTCAGACCCTCCCGAGCTCGAAGCTCGATACAGTGCCGGCGGAAGTGCATTCGACCGAGAGCGTCGGATAACCTTTTGGTTCGTGGAGCGATCTCGAGGGAGAGAGAGAGAGAGAGAGAGAGGGCAGGGAAAATGGTCTCTAAACAAATTAAAGTAATTGTCGCGAGTCGTCGCGTCGTGGAGGATCGCGAAGGCGAGGTTCGCGAGTCGAAAGAACGTTTCCCATGAATACGGTTAGCGTCGTCGTCGGTGGAACTAGTGTTTCGCGGAGAAGCCAGCCCGGAAACCCGGAAAGGGGTATTGCCGCGGAGTGAAAGAGAAAGAGACGGAGGGAGACAGGACCGCGAAGAGGACTTAACCGCTCTCGGGACTCTTAAAAGGAGCTTAACTTCGCGCATAAAATTAAGGCATTGTAATTGCGGACGGTGTCGCCACTGCGCTATCGCGTTTTCTCCCTTTTTCCACCCACGGTTTCCTATTCCCATTCGTGACCGTCGCCCGCGGACGAGCCGGGACGCTTCCCTAGGCTCGCCGGCACCTTGCCTCTTTTCTTTCGTTTCCGCTAGACCGGAAAATATAATTTGCCCGCGAGTTAACTCTCATTCGGGGAAAGAGGCCGCGTCCCGTCGTCTGGCCGGCGTGGCCGGAGCAGCGATAAAACGATTTTTAATCGAGATTAGACGTAAGCCGGGCGGAGAAAGTTTCTTTCCCATGAATTTAAGCGAGCAGCTCGAACCGCGACCCTAATGAATCTCGAGTAACGAGACGTCGGATTCATCCGCGATTGCGCCTCATCGCTCTCCGTTTTTCGACTTACAATTGCAACTGGACGGGTACAAATCTCCTCGATATCAGCCGTAATAACTCGAAGACTGATAGATATACATTGCCCGAGGTTTATGTTTCGATCGTTTACGGCGCGTGGCCGCTGAAACGTTTTATCCCGATCGACGGTAGAATCGTCGATTAAGAGTATTGCAACATGAATCACGAACAAACGAAAATATGTCGACGGTTAAACGCCCACGGCCCATTCGTTGTGGTCTGGTGCGCGACAGGGGATCTCTTTCTCTCTCTCTCTCTCTCTCTCTCTTCGTCGACCGGCTCTCGACTCGCGCGCGGCTGGTTACCGGTTCGACGTCGTCGGTTTCCGCATCCGTCGTGTGCCGCCGCTATTGCAGCGACAGCAATCCCTATCGTTTCTAGCTGCCACTTTGCCACCCTCCTCCTCGCGCCCCTTCTCGCTCTCGCGTTCGCCCTCCCTCCTATTCAAATATGAACGCTGTGAAACCGCGCCCTGGAATTCTTCAAAATGGAATTCATGCCGCGGCATAATAGGACAGAGATATCAATCCGATCGGTGAATATAATATCCGATTACATGATCGTCGACGCCGGCATACCACCCTTCGTTCGCGTTCCCATTTCCAGTTCCCCTTTCACACGGGAACGTTAAACGTCTAACCGAACGCGTACCTTCGCGCTCCCTGCCATCGAATCCGATATATAGCTAACTCGTATTATACGTGGATTAGATTAGCCGACGCGTATCTGTCTACCGTAGCGATCGCGATATCCGATTTTCCAACTTTCTTCCCTCCCCCCGATTCGAAGCTAGTTTTTACGTAGCTCTTTTATCGTCGATTATTAACGCAAGTACTCGAAGTTTCCTACACATTTCCGACGCGCCGGAACGGAAGCGATGAGATTATTTTATTAAATCAGAGAGGGAACAGGAGACAACGCGAAAGAAGCGTTTCCGTTCGTTTCGCGGAGGAAGGAGAGCGGGAGGCAGGCAGGAACATCGCGAACGCGCCGTCGACCCGTAAGATCGTTTAGGACCGTTCCGAGTTTCATTACGCGAGATATCTAGCGTGAAGGAAGATGGTCGCTCGCAAATTCCGGCCGATTTATATTTCCACGGCTGCGAACGATTGTCTCGAGCAAGGCGAGACGGTATTTTCACGGGACGTTCGCGGTTCGTTTCGCAGCTATCGCGCGTGCGAGACGCAAATCAGACTCGAACACGGTCGATTTCGCGGGCGCGAGTCGGCGAACCGGGGATCGGTGACTGGTGCACCGGGGACGCGAAAACAGAAATAGAAGAGAGAGAGAGAGAGAGTGAGCGAGGATGGGTGAAGCCGATGTATTCTCCTTGAAAAGGATGATTTTGAATGTTCGCACGGAGGGGTGGATTAGACACGGGCCGACTCATACATAAATGCATGACGAAACAAAAGGAGCGTCCTGTGCGACATTTTTACATTCATCGTCGCGTTCGGTTCCACGTTCACGGAACGTAGATACGCGTGTACGTGCTCGCCTAGCCAGACGACGCCGACTACTACGTACATGCTCCGGTGTTCTTCTCCTCCTCTCTCTCTCTCTCTCTGCCTCTGCTCTTTTCCACGTACCTCGCTGTGTTTGCGCGAATGCAAATAAAGCGTAAGCAGATAAAAGACACTCCGCTGCAGTTCGCGCCGTGGACGAGCCTTTTGTTACGTTTTTTTTTACCCTGCCACCCACGAATAGCAATTGCTGTCGATGGCTTGCTAGCTTGCATTTCGCCCCTCTCGCGCACCATCCCATCCCCTCCCGTCGTTCGTTTTTTATCTTAGTTCGTCCGATCGCGCCCGTCGGAATTGAAAGGCCAATCGATATTTTCCTCTTCCGTGAATACGCGTATAAATACACCGATAACTTCCCACCGCCTCCGACTTGGAATCGTTACCCTGGCCGCGCAGGTTCGCCAATTTTACCCGCTTCTCTTTTACACCGAGGCAGCCGCGGTACAATCGTTGAATTAGGACTAGGATTTCCGTTAGAACCTGGTCGTATTTCGCCCAACGACCCATCCAACTCGTGCTGCGTCGCTATCTTTGATGTTTATCGGCGGAAAACGGGGAAAAGTCGTACCCGCGTTTAACCGTTTATTAGGAAGCGAATTAGCAGTTGTCACCGGGCGTGGCAGTAAACAGGATTTATTGATGCGAACATCAAACGCGACGTACACGCGCACGTACATACATACATACACAGATATTCGTACGTATGCGGCCGGATCGGGGTCGTTCATCGTGCGCGGGAAATCTAGGCACGCGTATGTAAACGCGAATACGGGAGATAAAAGCATCGCGGCACGACACGCGACGCCATCGATATCGTGCTCGCAAATGTAAATGAGGCCCGATGATCGGTGATCGGTCACCGTTTATCCATCGATAGCTAGCCAGGACGAGTGGAGCGGCAGCGGCGGCGGTAGTTTCGGTTCGGCAGCGCCTGTTCGAGTTATCGTCGAACCTCGATCGTTCGGATGGAACTGGTGCTACCAAATCAATTACGGGTAGCTCGCGCTGATAACCACCCTAGCATACGCCGTATGCGCGAACCGAATATCTTTCGTCTATTCCGATACGCGCCTAGAGTTACGCGTGTCGCAAAAATTATTCCTATTCTATCGACCACGTTTTTCGAACGGCTGGCGGAATTTTATTTTTAGCTTGTACGATTGATGATCCGGGAATACATGTACTCGAGTTATGTACGTATGTATGTACGTGTGGACGTGGGTGGTTAGACCGCGGTGATAATTCGATCATCGTGGCTGGCGGCGCCTAGGACCAGGGACCAACCGATATGAATTATGTGTAGGCTGATAAAATATGTACGCAGACGATTTGCTTCGGAGTGAAGATGGTTTCGAATTATTTGACCATTGATCCGATCGCGAATAACGTTTGAATGAGGACAATTTGACTAGGGACCCTCGAAGTAGGGACTGGACACCGATTTGATGATTTTTGGTTGACTGCGAAAAAGTGCGCCTAAACCGAAAATNTTATTTTTTGACGTAGAATCATCCCCTGCCCGGTTGTACTACGAATTCCGGACCACCCTGTATTTATCCTCTTATAATATCTTCGATTAGTTATTTGTTTGGCAAATTTCGCAAAATAAATATTCATAATCAATAATGCAACTTTAATTTATTATTACGAAATGTCAATTATTATTTCGCTGAAGCATTGACGGTCAACATTTATATTCGTTGTCATTACATTTACCTAATTGGCAAATTAATTTGGAAATCTTCTGCATTGAATCTACAACTTCCAGTTTAGGCGCAGTTTTAGGTAGGTGTCCAATCCCTATCTAGAGGGGCCCTAAATTTGACTAGAGACCCTCTAGGTAGGGACTGGACACTTATCTAAAACTGCGCCTAAACCAGAAGTTGCAGATTCAAAGCGGGAAATTTCAAAATTAATTTGCGAATTAGATGAATGTAATGACAGCGAATATAGACTATGTTCACCGTCAATGCTTCATTAAAATAAAAATTGACATTTGTAAAAAATAATAAACTAAAGTTGCATTGTTGATTATGAATATTTATGTATTTATTTATTTATTTTACGGGTCAATTGGCCCTTTACAATTGCAATGAAAATAAAAGAGCAGTTAAAAAAAAGAAAAAAGAAAGAAGAATATTTATTTCGTGAAATTTGCCAACAAAATAACTAATCGAAGATATTAGAAGAGGATAAATATAGCTAAAATAAATATCCCCATTTCCGGTTTAGGCACACTTTTTCGCAGCCAATCAAAAATCATCACATCGGTGTCCAGTCCCTACCTCGATTGTCCTTAAATTTGACAATCATTGTCTTGGTTGAATATTGTCTCCATTCACGGGTCATTTATTTTCTCGAGATGAAAGTGTCAAAACCTGAAAAGTGGAGAGAATAAAGAAACAGAAGCGTCGGACGTTCGCTTTTCCCATTTAAACGCTGCGTTGCGTAACGACTAGTGTTAGGTAATCGCGAAACGGACAGTTGGCAACAATAGGCGGTAATAGCGGATTGATAGGAGAACGGACGGTTCCACGGTTTACCATTTGTAGTTTCAGCGCGCACGCGAGAGTCGAACGAGTCGCGTTACCGCCACGGCATCGTGCGTAACGACGCGGACAATCGTATAATTGAAGTCGGTGAAAAGCGCGTTCGAGTTACGCGTAACGGCGGCTAACGAACGCGCGATCATAGGACGGGGCGGGCGCGACGCTTCGCGGCCCCTCAAACGAACGACCGAATGGATCGCGCGGTTCGTTCGTTTTCGCTTTCGATACGCCGACGGACGATTTGTTTGCAGTAGGTGCGGAGGAGGGCACGCTGCGCCCGCGGTTTCGTAGTTCCCCCGGTCCGCAGTTCTCGCGGCCGGATCTGACGTCAGCGCGATCGGTGCGGCTCGATCGGACGACGGCAGCGGGAAACGGTTCGCAGCTGCGCGTCCAAGTAGTCGAGACCAAGTTTACCGCACGATCCAGCGATTCATCGCGAGAAGTAATTAAAGTTTGTATGCGAGTTTGATGATCTTTGCTACGTTTCGTGCTGTCTCGCGCGTTAGGTATATATATGTACGTGCCACGACCGATTACACGATCACTCGCGCCACTCAGGCCCGGCGCCGCCGCGCACACCTCCGCTACGCTGCGCTTTAATTATTAAGTTCGAGGTTGTTACCGCGCGTCACCTAATCGCCGAACACGACCCGTTGTACTTTTCGGTATCGAACGTTTCCCCGATCGGCGGGCTCACGTGGCGCGGACGCGGAGGGAAACGGAGGAGAATGGCCGGTCGCTAGGTAACGTCGCGTCGCATTTTTAATCCGGGCACACGTTTAATTAGCGCGGTATTGTCCTGTCCGCGAGGTCGCCGGAATAGCTAACGCCGCTCGGAGTGACTCGTATCCTAGCTGCTCGCGATCATCTTAAAAAGTTTCCGCCACGGAGTAAAGCACGAGGGGGGGGGGGGGGAAAGCTTTATCGCTACTTCCTCCGAAAGGAGACATAAAAGCTCTAGTTGCGTGTCACGCGCGTCGAGCCGGCAGGTATCAGCTTAAACGAGTGCTTAGCTACGTAGGTCGGGACTGTGAAAAAGCTGTGGGAGGATCTCGAACGGGGGAAGTTACGCAGCGACTATGTACTCGCGGGGGAAAAAAGGCATAGATTAAGAACGGCGATGTTTAAATCTTCCTCGTCATCGTCGTCATCCTTAAACGCGCTAGGTAAACGCGTAGGTACGATAATTTGGAAATAATCCCGGCATAATTCTAATTAAGCTGCTCATCCGAATTTGCATTTCATAAGAGCGTTCATTTACTTTACGAGGCTGAAACGCGTTAATTAGAGGAAGACTGATGTAAGTGTGGCCCATACATATCGCGCAGTCTGTAGTATGGAGTACGAAGGATGTGTGTACGTATAGTGAGCGTGAGGTGTAGGCAATGCTATTCGTAGCTCTGATCGTAGCTAGCGTATCCTGGCGTATAACTACATTTATGCATGTACACACAGCTGTATCGATGCATGGGTAATAAGGGAGATTGATCGACAGCCATCTTGAAACTCGTACAACTATCCACTCGAGAAAGCGAAACCTCGCAGACGCGCTGCGTTATTACCTCCTTCGAAAGGAAGCGCCATCGATCCTTGTTTTCCGCCGGGATAGGGACGCGGAAAGCGAGCGAAAACAAAAGGAACCCACTCGGAGCAAATTGACGAGACGCGCCACGGGAGGGAATCGCGATTTTATTTATCGCTGCGCCGCCGCCGCCGCCGACGCCGCCAACTTCTCGAATACGGCTCAAAAATGGCCGAACGGAATTTCAATGAACGAAGAGGAAATGTAACTGGGATAGGAGAGCGGTTACAGATGCGCGATCGCGAAGAAAAACGGCGCATCTCCTTCCGACGCATTACCGGAGAGGAACGACGTCGGCGCTTCCGGCTGGTTCGCGATCCCGGTATTACGAGACACTCCATAAAGGCGATATTTACGAGGACCGAATCCGGTCGACCGTCGACGAAATCGACCCCCCGAGCGCCGGTTTATAAAGTATACGTACGAAGAATGGAGCGCGGAGAGACATGGAGACAATTCGTGGCTTAACGAAATCCCGGTTTCGTTTCGGTCTTACGCGTGCCGCAAATCCGCCGCGACCGGTCGCGGTCGGGTCCCCGGTTTTCGGTACTCGTTACCGGGTATTCGGTGCTCGGCACGGCGGCGCGCGGGACCGCCGACCGTGCGCAGTCATGAAAATTACGGCGAATCTGTTGTCTCGCGTAATCGTCGATTTTTCTCTTTTACAACCCGGGCCCGCGCGCCCGTCCGCCTTTCGAACAATGCTGTTTCGAGCGGCGGCCCGACACTGCCTACGCATCAAATAATTTTTCCCCGAAAAAAAAAAAGACCAACTTTTTACGAGCCACTGCTACCATTCTCCGAGAACGATAACAACGTCGACGATGAAAATATCGAGCCCTAGAGGAACGCGGGAACCGCTCGTCCCGCGGCGACCGCGTATTTAGGTGGTATTTGCGAATCGAGTTATTGCAGATTCGATCGGTACTATTTAACTTGCACTAGAATTCGATGCGATATCGTAAATAAGGGCGATGAGTTACCTGTACAGAGGCTCGCCGCTGTCCTCTTTGAACCAGAGTACCATGGAGACGGCGTCGTTCGGCTCACGGGGTTGAATGTTGCAGGGCAAAGTAGCTCTTTGTCCGGCCACTCCCTGTATCGACTCCATTGGTACTGCAAAATACGGTTGATGTTGCGTTGAAAATGTTTGCGAGACGCGGGCCGCGCCGCCGGTTACGAATGCAACGATGCTATAGAAATTATGCAACGTTCTCCGCTGGGCCACGTTCGAATGGCGGCGCGGAGGAAACGGTGAAATAACGGGGCGAGTAAAATACGCGGAGGAGACGCGTTCTGCGGGAAAATTCGTAATTAATTCCGGTTACTTTTTATTCGCGAGTAAAAACGTATCGGCGGGCTACGGCGACGGCGACGTCTCGTTTAAAAAGCTTTTATCGATACCGGGTCGAGTAGCTCGAGCTCCTTCGGAATTGAGAATTACGACGGAGTCCGAAGTTATGGATGTTTGTTCCCCCGGAAAAAAAGAGAATTCCCCTCGTGATTCATTAACGATGAATGGAAAGTAACTATCGACGCGCGATGGTTACGTTAATAGGATGGAAATGATTTATCGATCAGGGGGAACTCTCCCGCGTACGCTACGAAATTGTTCCTCGCCCTCGCGCGGGGGTGTACTTACGCGAGCAGAATATAGTCCGTCTGCCGGCTTGTCACGGTCTACGCATCGCGGTTCCCTCGTCGTCTAGCGTAATAAGCGCGCGCGGAACGGGTCGATCGCGCGGGTCGCGCTAAGACGGGGAACGAGTCGAAATCTTTGGAGCGGGTGCACGGCGCGCGGTGTGCGCCGCGGATTCCGCGGAACAGAACAGTATACGTCCGGGGGTACGTATTCCCCATTGGGTCGCGTAAAATGAGTTTCGCGGTAAAATGACAACGTCGCCGTGAAGTTTGTCGGTGAAATTCGTTTAAGTCGATGTCGTCTCGACTCTCGTCGTCGCCCGGAGAACGTTTCGAGTCCCTATGCATTTTGGCGCGGAAACACGTATCGCATTTACGTCCGCGTTACAACGACTTTATGCAAGTACGTGCTTTCGCAAACTGTTACGTTGCGTTACGTTACTTTATGCCCCCGGCCGTACAAATTCGTTTCGCCAGGTAGAATCCAGCTTCGTCTCTCTTTGGCCTATGACCGACCGGGGACCGAAGCGTACGTCGGGCGAATCGGATCGAGAGATAACGTCGCGAGCGTTCCGACGCGAGATAGGAAGCGCCTGCGGGAGGGAACGCGCGCGGGTCTCGTATAGATTTTCGGCCGCATACTCCACGGAACTTCGCCTATTCATCAGCTGTTATTGTTGGACGCGAGGATGCGCGTTCGCTTCGTAAATAACTTTTAAGTAAAGTCCACCGTTGGCGAGTGCGCGACGACGCGACGCCGGGAGCTAATTAATCGAAGAGTTTCGTCCGGCCCGCTGTTCGTTGTCCGAGGCGACGTAAAAACGGGAACTAATTAACGTTGATCGAAAACTATTAGGCGGAGCAATCTTGTATTGTACGGGGAAGGGGGGCGAAGTGTGAAGGCGTGGGCGGAGAGGGTCCTTTCTCGGCAATGGAATTTAAATTAAATTCTTCGGAAAACAATGATGTCGCGCGGAACCGTCGCGAGCGGTCATATAATAAACCGTGTCTGGTTGTGACACTTCTGTTGATGAGTATAATTACCGCAACGCTAAACTCGGACCAGAATTTTGAGCCAGCAGCCACCCTTCCGCGTTCGCCGCCGGACCGGAGTTCCTTTTCCTTCCCATTCCGCCCGTTTCTTCCGCCCGCTATTCAATTTATTACGCTCATTCGGGATATTTTTGTTGCCCGCGATCCCGCGTATCCCCGGATCGATCCGCGGCGAACGCGGTTACGCGGACTAATTACGTTACAAATCACTGTACAAATTCATTTCGCTTGAAAAGGCCGTCGACCGTGCGCCGGGTAAGAACGACGGAGTCGTTGCCAGGGCTGAGAAAATATCTGTATTTAGCGGATGCCTTCTCTACGGCCGAAACCGAGCTCGGTCGAAAAGAATAGGCCAAGCGGAATATCTTCCCGGTCCTTTATGTCCGATCGCCGAGACGGAATATGTATCCATCCGAGCAGCGGGTCGTCGGAAGCCAAAGAATGGCGAGCGAAAAGCTACCTCGCGCGCATCGCGAATCATTGTTTCGTGGGAAAAGAAAATACCTCGGAACGGAGTGAAATTTTCGAAAGACGTTCGGCTCTTTTTGCGGGACTCGCTCTCCCGATGGAAGGTCGGACAGGGCTCAAAGGCGATGGCCGCGAAACGTTCGATCCGGTTTTACGATCCGAATTCGGTGGGATTTCGATTCGGGATTTGGAAGGAACCGGACCGACGCGTATGGCACGGCAGTGTCAGAATTACGGCGGCGGCGAGATCACGCGAGCCGTGATCACCGCGCGCGTATACAGCGAGTGCCGCGGAACGTTTTCGCGCGGAGAGCCGGCGAGGGAGAACGGTAGAATGAGAGAACGTACGAACTGACGAGCGAGTAATTCGCAAACAATCGTACTTGCACCGCGCCGCTGTTACCGCGCGCTGCTCACCTTTTAACCGCATTACGCGACTTCGATTCGAACATGCGCGCCGCGCTGCGTACGAACGCGTGTACCGTTGATTTTACAGGGGTTGAAATCTGGCCAGAGGTAGGTATCCGCGCAAACCGTCGCGCCGCGTCGCCTGCACGCGAAACACGGATCCGCATTCCGCTCTGTTTGCCTTCGAGTTTACGACGCGAGACCCGAAAACGCGTACGCGTCCGGGACAAGCGATTTCGTTTTATTCCGTTGTTTATGGACGAGGGAACGCGCGCGCGCTCTTCCTCCTCCCCTCTCGCGGTTTTCGTTTTCGCGAGAATTTCCCTTTCGTTTTAATTGCGGCTGATTTACGAACAACACACTCTCGTTTGACAAAAAGGACGTTCCGAGTAATTGCGCGACCGGCCCGGAACGATAAATCTATCCGCATTCCGCTTAATCCTGATTTGTCCGCGGATGCGAAGAGATTAAAAAAAAGGAGGAACAAAAGGAAACACATGCTAGCGCGCGACGACACACCGGATGAGAGATGTTTCGCGTCAAATCCATCGACAAACGAGATGTTTGGCCGTTCGCCAAAGCCGTTCGTCGCTCGGACCGGGCCGCCGCCGCGCGCCCCGTGCGTCCGCTGTTTACCGACCGTCCAATTTACAGGATCGAGAGAGGGCCGCGGGCCATTTACAGTGCCGCGAGAATCGAAACGCGATCCTCTTCGACCTTCGATCGCGAGACGTCCCCCGGTTATCGGGGTCACGCGCGGTAACTCATCTCCGTGTCTCCTCGCGAATCGTCGAGCCTCGGCGGCCCTCGGAACTGTTACGTTTAAATGGAAATCGCTGGTCACGATATTGGATCTAGTCCTCGACTCTTCATTAGCGAGAAAATCGACGAGTTTGTCTTTGCTTTGTTGCCAGGCTCGCCCGTTTCCCCCCCAGTTCGTTACTTTTTCCTTTCTTCTTTTTTTTTTTACCCAACCGCGGCCTCTCCATCGTGTCGGCTCGTTCCAGTTTTTCCTTTTAGCAATCTCGCCTACTCTCGAGGTAAAGAGAGAAAAGCGTACATTTGCGAGATTGGTTATAAAGAGTAAACGGAAGGAGATCGATGTAATTGACGAAGGGACGGGGGACTGATGGCGGTTCCTCCGCGGTGCAGCTGCTGCTGCTGCTGCTGGTCGTCCTTCCGTAGAAGTCGCAGGAACGACCGGCATTTACGTAGTACTCGAGCGAGTATATTACATATTCTGTTTAAAATCAAAAGAGTGCTGCACGCCATCTTTTCTCCCTATCGATCTCTTTCCTCCCCCTACTTCCTTTTTCGTTCTCTTCGGTCGAGTCTCCCAAGTCCCATTTAGTGTTCAGAGTGCCCCGACCGTCGTGGCGAGTTTTTGTTCCGCCAAAGAGAGAAGCGATCGTCCGGGATCGTGCCGGAGCGGGACCCTTGCCTCGTGGTAACTGCCGCGGTCGGATCGCCCGATATAGCCGGATGTTGAATCCGTTCGGAAATCTCTTATCGCGATTTACTATACCCGACCCGTTTCGCCCCCACCGTTACAACGTCTCGAGTCCCACTATCAAAGTTCTTCGTCCTTCCCGGAACCCGAAGATTGACCACGGAGTTCGTCTAAGATTTTCCGTCCGCCCACGTTTTATGNGGGGGGGGAGGGTGGTTGCCGGGCAGCGGGATTCTATTAAGGTCAAGCTGATTCCGCAAAGCTGTCGGAGAAAACTCGTCGAACAAAGGAAAGAGCAAAGGTGAATTTACAAAAATGGCTTGCGCGGCTCGAGCTTCCACGATTAATTAAAACTTGAATCGCCCCGGAGGGATATCCATCGGTCAACCCGCGAACATTTTTCTCTCGCTCGATTTCGCGAACGCGAGGCCGTCGCTTTGTAAGCAGCATCGTGATTTACGTCGGGTTTTCCTTCGAGGAAACGCCTCCTCCTCGCCCCGTCGCTGTCGGCGAAAAGGAACGTTACGGCTGTTAAACGCGCTTCCTCCTCGGGGGGAAAGAGAGCAACAGAAAAACGCGAACCGCGAGATTCTATAATCGCGGCTTCGGACCGCTTTGCCAGCCCCCCTTTCCACCCCTTGTTCCCCGGCTTTCCCCCAATATTCCGCGTGATCCTCGCCGGATCGTTCCGTTTTAAATTCTCGAGGCTCGAGGTTGCGTTTAGGAAACGTTCTTTCCTCGCGAGGTAGTCAGACGTTCGCAGAAGGTATCGCTGAAGGATGTACGGAAGGATGTTAATAAAATGCAATTTGAGATCGACGTTGCGTGAAAAACAGAACTTTATTAGAAATTAGTACGATGACATGCACGTGACAGAACTAAAGACTGAAACTCAATTGAAAACAAGGGGAAAAATGAATTGTAAGGATTAATTTAATTTTAATTTTAATTTTCTTTATTAAACGGACATGAGTCCATTATGACACTAGTACAACAACAACAAAAATTTTCAGAAAAACTAACAATAAAATATATGAGCCCGAAAATCAGGAAAATAAGGAGACATACAAAATATTATAAAAAATATTAATAATATGAGGATGATTCAGATTGAGCAGATAAAAAAATTTGACTGTCATTGGTTGATTATATTATACATTCAATATAAGAAATCCAGCATAAGAAAGAACAGTAGGCTCATTGACGTTTTAGGCTCTTTATGATCTCATGACTAACAAATTCGCTTTGCTTTTTAGATAATAATTGTGCCCATAATTATGAAAGTGATCTAAGTCAGAATTAAAAAAAAAATGAATTTTTCAATTATTTCTCACCAGATTCATAATGTGGAGTGAAATAATTGATATTCATTTTTTGAAAAAGATTCTGACTGAGACCACTTTAATAAGTATGGGCACAATTGATGATGAATGAAATAATTAATTGATTACTCCAAAAGTATTCGAGATAAAAAAAATGTATACGACTATTTTTGCAGGTGATAGCAGTACCTACAACTTTTATTTGAAGCATTTTTCAAAATTCCGAGAACAAAGGAATTTTTATTTTTCCGAGATTTTATCAAGAGAGTACCCTTTCAAATTTTGCGAAATTCTCGTTTTTTTTACCAATAATTGCTTCACTTGTTGCCGCCATTGAAAAATGTTTTACGTGAAAGTTGTGGCTTTTGACG
>SMSR01013208.1:26458-43489 GCA_019453355.1 Ceratina japonica | reverse complement strand
GAGATCTATCTGTTAATTCCTTAGCCGGATGAACCTCCTTAAGAGATATGAGTAGAAAATAAATAGATTACTTGAAATTTTAAATATATGCTGGTTGTTATATGAGATAGGTCAATCTCCAAAGTCATTAGCACATTCTTTTGTTCTTGATTCGCGGATATCGTCCTAAGTTCTGATGGCATATTTCATGACAGATTGTCGCGCCTCGTTCGAAACCCTTTTGTTCTACTGTAATGAACGTCTGTTTATTAAATATGATGACGTCTTATGATTCAACTTATCTTAAAATCGAAGTAATAGATTTGGATTGGGAATGTACAAGTACACACAGGGACAGTGAAGTTTAGCCACCTCCTGCGTTTGCGTGCGTCTCCTAGCCGGACACATTGTAATTTCAATATGTATGTATATGTATATCGCAATTTCAATGTGTCCCGCTAGGGAACGCACACATACGCAGTAGCTTGGCTCAACTTCACTGTCCCACACTGAGAAAACGGTGGTCTGACGATTAGCAAAAATTGAAATACATATATTTAGTGCCATAAAAATACTTTATTTGACTAATAAATACGTTCCTATTGTGTTTATTACAAATCTATATAGTAATTTCTACACAGTAATAATAATTACTATCCACAGTTACTAATTCTTACTATCCTGGTTAGTGATTTCTAATATTCAGTTTCTACATTTTCCTTATATTACTTTACTTTATATTACTACACGCGATTTATATTATTTCATATACAGATTAAAGATTTCATTATATAACTCGGTAATTGCCTTTGACTTCAATAAATAAAAATTATACTAAGCATACAGACGAATTTTTCCTTAAAGTTTAGCAATCATTAATTAAATCCAAACATGTTTCAAGATTACTATTCAAATATAGTAATTTTGACTTAAATATACAATAAATATTCCTAGAATTTTGTGGCTTTGTTTTTCTCAGTGCAAAGTACACCTCAAACAATTTTGGATCAGTCCTGGCGCCATGTGCGATTGAAATTGGCTAAAAATCGTTTGAGGTAGCCGTACATTCTTCCAATAAAATATAAAAATTTGTTAGACAACAAATAATTTTGTAAATTGATAAACGCTCGAAAAATGTTGCCTCGATGGAATTAAAGCAGGTATTTGACGATTAATGGCTTAGAGGATTCTAGAAAGATGAATCAAAAAGCAGAAGCGCAATCAGAGTTAGAGCAGTAAACTTGGAACGGCGAGCAGTTAAAATGAACATGAATGATGGAATTTTTGATGGAGAGGACCGAGAATCTCTATTAAAGCTAAATATATCGTTCGCCATCTGCCTAGCTAGCCTGCACGCGTCCCTGCATATTTCACCAAATTTATTTACTTACCGAAAGCTAAGCGCATCATCGGATTTTAAACAAAATGATCGTCGAGTAAACCATTGGAAGTTAGAGACTTCTCACCGCGTGAAGTTGAAAGAGATGTTAAAAAATTAAATGATTTTGACGGATCGAAGATTTCGTTGGTGCTTTTGCTTCGTTTTCAGCGTGACCTCACAGAATCCCAGATTCCCTTTTAACGTTAATTAAAAGAATCTTCGGTTTTTATGACAGCACGGAGTCAGAGGACTGGCGGCGGCGGGCCGAACCGCCGGCCATTGTGTTTATCTCCGCTCTGAAAGCTTTTTATTTGATTGCTGCGTCTCCACCTATAATGCATATCCCTCAGTCGTGTTCTTACTTTTATTACCAGGCCGCGGCGGCAACCTTTGATTTAATTAGCTGTTGAAGCTGTTACTTCGCCCGTTAGCGCCGCTCGACTCTCGGCCCGGTTGGGCAACGCGAAAGAGTTTCAATTGCGAGTTAACGATGGGCTTTCCTTAAAGTTTGCGCTACTCGTTTTCGTGTCTCTCGCCCGAACAGACGTCAGATTTCTATTCAAATTCGCATCCCTGCAATTCCGAACGAGTAGAAAGCTACAATCTTACTTCATAATATGACACGACTTCATTGAATATTTCCTATATTTTAATTAATTGCTCTGTTTATAGAATTTAAATTTGCAATAAATGTCAGATGATCGTGATTGGAACCGTAGAAGGAGAACTAGGAACTATTGTTTCATATCTGGAAGCTAGAACCGAAATTTATGCGCGCGTAAATCCGTGGCCCCTTAAAGCGGTTCAGCGGTCGGCTTCTTTTCTCCTCGGCACCTAAAGAAAAACATCTCTGTTCCCCCGGAGCGTCGTTAACTTCTCCCATCCCCTCGGTCACAATGTATATTCGTTAATTACCGGAATAAATCACGCGCGTCCAAACGGCACGGCTCGGCTCGGCGCGGCGCGGCGGCGGCGGCGTTCGGTACGTGTGCACCTACTGCGTACAGTAGAGTACGCATCGTTCGCGGAACTTGGTTCGCTCGATCGGTGGTCCAATTTCGCGAGAACAAGTGCCTGTGACTCGGCCCCGATTCGCTTCGGGTCGCCCCCTTCTTTGAGAGTGCGATAAGTCCTCGCGCGCGCGCGCGCCCGCTCGTGATCCGCGGCCCGCTACATGAAGTTGTAAATCTTATCGAGTTAATTGCAGAACACGTTCCGCGCCGATTTAAAATGCAAATCTGTTGCCCTCGTAGCCGGCAGCCGCGATCACGCGCCACTGCCCTGCACCGATAATAGGTTTCGATGATGAAAATTCAATCGTATATCTTGAGCGCCTCCGCGGAGGTCTTCACCGGCAGATCGGCATTCGGATTCTCTGAATCCGTTGTGGGAACCGGATGTAGTGATCTATATGGATAGCGGATAGAGCTCAGTCGGTTGTCGAAATTGAAGCGCCATCATAGTCTAAACCCGGTACTAAAATATCTCTAGACATCATTAAAAATCGCAGAAAAATCGTATATATTTAGTGTGCACTCTACTATGGTTTTGCTATAGTACAAATGAACATGGTATGAGGATCCGGAGGATCTAAAACCTTGAAATTTATTGTCGATGATATTCACCGACGTGAAACGACAGTTCTTGTTTTATATTTTCCAAAACTATTACTTGCATACACATAAATGTTCAACTGTAAACGTATTGTACATATATAAGAATATGTAAGAGTACAATAAAATAATTGTATGAAAATTAGGCATTGCTTCCTACTCATTAACTTCTTCTATTAACGTGAAAGTTAACTTAAAACAGAAAAGACATAATGTAAAAGTTACAAGTGTAGAAAATAAATTTCAGTTGTAATAGTTTATAGTTTCATTCAAATCCTGTTTAAAAGAGCTATATAATTGTGCATACATAATGTAATATTTACGTGTATCTTCATTTTAATTACGAATTCTCATGTACTGAATTTTTCTTTCTTACAATATTTTTACTGACAAACGTACAACTTCTTTTTCTATAATATTTTCCTTCTAACAACAGTGTTTCTATGAATTACTTGATTCTTTAATTTATTTTATTCATTATGTACAAATTAAAATTATGAAGGGATAGAATTTTATGCCTCGATTCTCTCATCTTTTCATCGATTCAAATATTAATTCACTAGATTTTCTCTGATTTTAGTATCCGGCTTCTACTATGATGGCGCTTCAAATTTGACATTCGCTCGTCTAAGGAAGACTATGCTATCCGCTATCCATATAGTAGTATATCACTGACCGGATGTTGTTATAACGTTACTTCACTCTCATGACGGACACAGAGATGCTGTTTTGTTTAATTTAGGGACTTCGATTTTAATGTACAGTTTTCTTACGGTTTCAAGACGGGCGCCGTTTGATGGGAAACGATCGAAAAACGACGGGCTTCGAGATACCACCCACTGCAAATCACTAGGTGGGCTATGCGGAATTTTTTGCATGCTTTGTCCTTGATTGCTGTTCGAGGAGACGGCGACGTGGGTTAGAATAAAGAAGAAGGATGATTAATCAATTAGCGATCTCGAGATCCCTTTAAGGTCGATCGTGGACGAGTTTGAAAAACTGGGGAACCAAAGGAGCCGCTGATGACGCAGCTGAATTCTCGTTCGTACATCTTTTTGAGTATTCCGACAATTCTCAAAGGATTTCTAATTTCTGTTCACAGGAATCATTTTACATCGGTATTTAAATAGCGCACTTTGCTAACTTTAATTGTTAGATTATATCTTTGCTGCCGTCTTGCAACATTCTGTTCTGAACGTTTACGAATAAAACCGTCGCTCAGTTTCCTTCGTACTTAATTAATCCTCCGTTAAAAAAGCTTGTTCACGGTTGAAATGCGCCAAGTTTGCATTTCTTCTCGCGCCGGTGGCCCGTTTCTTATCCACTGTAACCGAGTAGCATTTCAAGAGGGACGTTTATCTGGTCCTTCTATTCGTCGCAGGAAAATCATGGATCTACCGGGTGGTCCTCTTTCATTAATCTCTCTACCGGCTGCAATTATTTCTAATTTGCTACACAGAATATTCTTATCGATTCTGTATACTTGTTACATACTGTTCTAATTCCTCTGTGTAAAAATGCATCAAAACCATTAGTCTTCGATGAGAATCTATTAAAATTCGCCGAGGATTGTCAAGAATCACATGCTAACTTCGAAAATCTGAATCATCGCTCGCGGCCGGTTTCTTTTGTACTTTGGCGCCCGACTAAAGGCTGATGGCGATTGGCCAAGGGGCGTTTAAAGAACGCCGCCATGACTCGCAAAGCAGCCGTCTTTTGTTTGTGAAACAATGGTGCCACGCTGCCCGAGCTCACTTAGCGTGCCAACCAAATGACAACCTCTTCCGATGCTTAATCTATTAGGAAAATTAGCGGGTTCTCCACGAGCCGGTACCGACGTCAGAGATGGTGCCGATCTCCTTCTCCGATCTGTCTGTCGACGGACTCGCGTTCTCAGATTTCTCGCAGATACGAAATTCACTCGGCTAATTCTTAATGCAATCGAGAACATAAATGTCCATATATGAGTTTCATATTTAGTCATTAAAACAAAATCTTTGATAAACTTCCCGTAAAGATAAGATTCCACATATCTATGTAATTGTCTCTTATTTATTGTCCTACTGACTGATGGGGAAGAAACTGCAGTGACTGTTCCTTACGAATTTCAATGTTACGTAATTATTCTATGACTATTTTGAGAGAATTGCTGAAGGATTTACGTTTGCATATACTTATTTCAGTTAGTTGTTCTGAAATGTACATTCCTTGATACATAACATGGATTGTAAATCAGCAACTTGAAAATCTATGATTTATTTTTATTTATTGTATTATTCAATCCAAAATATATTAATTTTAATTTGTTACGACAATAATAAATCCGTTTAGTTTATAATCGTTGTTTAGTGTAAAATGGGTTTATGGGTTTATGGGTAAATGGCTAAAAAAAAGTAATCTAAGGGTCAATTCTGCTCTTACATTTTATTTGACTATTCTTCCAGATGCTTTATGAATGAAAGTGTAATTGCACAAAGATATGTGTAGCTTCGTTTTTTATAGGGAATGATAACAAAATCGATTCTGGGAATTTTTATGGATCTCTCAGCTAAGTTCTTGGATCGATCAGTAAATATTATAATTTCATCTTATTCTTTGTCTCGGAGATATTTGACATTTGTTGTATAAATGTATTTTCACAAATTTTTCTCTTTGTTAAGGTATTTAAATTCTACGTAAGAGTCTCAAGGAAGATCATAATTCTAATAGAACGATTATTGTGTTTAGAGATGATTGCGGGAAGATGTCTATAGAATGAATCAGTTCTGAGCCTGTAGAAAGAGTTTCACCGTGGTGGCCTAATTGCAAGTTGGAAGGGTAATTATTGGATTCTTCACACTCGCTTCGTCGAAAATAGAAAAAATCCTTCATCGAAAATAAAAAAAGGTGAAATTTATGGGCCATTACGATTCGTTCTATATAGTACTAAACCAGGAGGGTAGAATAGTCGTAAGCGCCGTTTCGTCATCTATCGACTACCTGGGAACTATAGCTTTGGCAACGTCTGTCGCTGTTGGTAACTTCTGGGACAAACTTTAGATTGCAGAAACCTACGTATCCCACTGACAGTCACTTGGAAGTGTCAGCGGGTGTTGTATCTCCAGTCGCCTTAGTAGCACTCTGCTGACATGTGTAGCTACAAATTTTGTGCTGCTATCAATTTTATCCACATGAAATAACGATTTTTTTTTTTAACAATAATCACCCCATCATGGGTTAACAAAAATTTATTCTGCTTTCGTTATACGTTTTTTATTTCCGAATATGAAAAATTGTGACTTATACATTTATAAAATTGAGTATTCGGGATATCCCTTTTTTTGGAACTGTAGTAAATTTATTACAAATTATAGAATCGCGTGACATAAAAGTAGACGTCGGTTCTTCAAAGGGAAATTAAATCGGCTATCAGTGGTACGTCGCTTCCGGCGTTAGATTCGACGCAGTGACAAACAAAGCTATAAAAGGGGTAGCAAAAACATTAGAGTCTTCCATCCGTTCTCTTTTGCTCTCGTCGCAGCTTCCGCGGACGTGCGCGAGCAAGATCTCTCTCATAAAATCAAATAATTCCGGTTGGAAGACGGACTCGGCCCGATATAACCGCGTGAGCGGCAATAAAAGGGCGAGCGTGTACGCGCGTACGTACACGGTGGCTTCTACATACGTTCAACGACCGTGTATATCGAGAGGAAAACGAAACGTTTAACGTAAACTGAAAAACAATCGGATGAGCGGCGGCTGTCACTCCGGCGACGAGGCTGGCATCCGCAGCTCCAGTCATCTGTTTCCTACGCGCGGCCGTGTCGTTTATTTTTCCAAAATGTCTGCTAAAATACCGGGCCGACTCCCCCGGGTTAACGCGAGCCCTCGCGACCAGTAATTTGAGACCTATTTATAGGTGACCACCTAACCCAGACCTATTGGCGAACCGTTTTTATTTAACAAGTAGCCGGTCGATCGAGACTACCGAGGTGCTTTCGAGAGTGATTGATTGATGATACTAATATCGATAATAATAGATAGTGACGACGAGAGATAGAGTCAATGACGTCTTTACTACACAGAAGTTGAACCGATCAAGTATACATATGTACATACGTATACGTACTTCTATTCATGATTAATTATTTACTTCTTCAATATTTACGTACAGTGACTCCCATTAATATCCGGACACACTTCTAAACGGAATAAGTTCTTTAATATGGAGCCAACTAACTTAATTTTTTGTGGGCTTTTAAAAGGCTTAGTTTACTATGACTAGACAGCGGATCTTTATGCAGCTGTAATATGTCAAAATATGCAAGATGTATGCAAAATGTATGCAAAGTATATGCCAAATGGATGTCAAATATATGGAACATAATTTATTTGTTGTAGTTTAAGCTACAGTATGTTACAATAGTTTTCTCTAAATTATCAGTTGTAAAATTGTGCCTTTTATCGGTTAAAATTAGTTTATATGCCGAAAACGATCTTTCCACATCACACGACGTTATAGGAGCATATTTGTATTTATACCAATACTGTGCTGGGATTTCTTGTGGCCCTTCGATATTTGCACCTTTCAAAACATCACTAATTTTAGACAGAATATTATAGTTGCGATTTCTTTGTAATATAGCTTGAAGTTTATGGTTAATCTGAAAGAAATGAAATATATGTTACTACCCTGGATAACAGAAGAACGATCTCTGAATTAATTTTCCTTTCTAATTTATTAAATTATAAAGTAGGTTCTTCTGCTCTCCTTAAACAAACTAGGCTCTATGTCCCCTCTCGTAACATCAAATCTAACATAAACAAAACCTTCTGTCCTGAGAGATTCACTTCTCGCTTTGGTCATTCTAATGTAATTAACAGGGTTAGTTCTAAAGCCAATAGATTCAGTCACTTGTTTGACATTTTTTATGATTCCAGCTATGTCATAAGAAGAAAGCTTCGTACATACTTCTTAATGCATAATTTATAATTTATAAACTCCCTTTTGCATGATACTTCTGTTATTCTTATAGCCGTTTTCTTATTTCTAATTATGTAAATTTTTAACTTTTTTTTCTTTCTTTTTTCTTTTTTTTAACTGCTCTTTTATTGTCACTGCACTTGTAAAGGGCCAATTGACCCGTGAAATAAATAAATAAATAAATAAATAAACTATGTAATATGTAACAAACAATTAAAATAAATTACTATTTGTCAAAATCTCGAAGAAAAAAGAAAAGATCATGATGTTGAACTTTTTTGTTGGAGGGTCTAGTAAAAATTTCAAACATCCCGTTTGTAGATCTAAAAGTGTTATATGAATGTATAAAGTTTTATAAAAATCCATGAAACCATAAAAGAGTAAGACATATCGAAACATGTAAAAATTCTTCAATTTATCCCAGTCGTAGATTGAAAGTCGTGGAGAACTTTGATTTGTTTAATTTCTAATCGCTTATAGCGCATAGCAATATTGATCGACTTTTATGAAACTTTGAACATGCATATAACTTACTTAAATCTGCAAACGAGACAATTCCAATTATTATTACAGACCCTAATAAAAAAGTTAAAAACCATGTCCTTTACTATTTTCCTCTCGATTTCAATGAATACCAAATATTTTTAATTTTTTGTTACACAGTCTATAGTAAATTAAGCTCTCTAAAATTCCACAGAAGATAAAGTTCTTTGATCCAATACTAAAAATTTTATACCGTTTCGAAATGTGTACGAATATTAATGGAAGTCACTGTACATATATTCATTTTGCTCACGAGTGGATCAAACTGTGGTTCGAACCAACTCGGTTTTTAACGAGACTCGTCTTGACATCTTTGCCTCGAAGTCACTTAATTTCCGTGAAATTGCGAGCAAAGTGGACGCTTTCGAGGGTGCTGTGTCAGGCGGGTGCGGGAGGATGGAGCGGTGGGAGGGGAGCGCGGCGGGGAAGGAACTCGGGAAAGTCGAGCGAAAGAATTTTCTGTGAAACTCTCGCAGCCGCGGAACGGAGGTTGCATGAAGCGCTGTTGATTGGCCGGTCGTGCCATCAATTTTCCTCGACGTCGCTTCGCCACGAAAAATTGGTAAATTGCTTCTTTGAAATGCCGGAAAAGCGCGAGGGAAACGGTTTCCTTCGTAGCTTTTCCAACGGGAACTCTCCTTCGTCGACCGAAGAATTCGCTCGATGATCCGTGCGCTCTTTTACCGATTATTCCTCTCTCTTCGTTTTTCTCTTTCGCGTGTCAACCGCGAATTTAGACCCCGTGTCTCGTTACCTCGAATTCTCCCCTTTCAACCAAGTCCTCGAAATTCTCTATTGAAGACAAACTATTTTTTTTCCCCTCTGTGGTTGGTGACAAGTAGGAGCGGAATCGTTCCATTAATTTGCTATTATCATTCATAAAACATCCGATAAATGTAAATTATGTAAGCGGTCTAAGTCAAAATTAAAAAAAAAAAGAGTTCATCAGTTATTGTGATGTGATTGTGAATACACATTATGAATGTGAAAGAAATATCTGATAAACTTATTTTTAAACAAATTTTGACTTAGACTACTTTCATAATTATGGGCACAAATATGAATATTGAAATTTTAATTCACGTATAATTGCTTGTCGAATTCCTCGTTTGTTTAAAATTATTCATGTTTCACTTCGAATAAACGGATCGGTCGGAGCCTGATTTTCATTCAGAATGGCGTAATATATCGCGCGTTCATAAGGCGAACCGAATTGCCTGTTTGATGTTTGAGATTTTCTGCCGCCCCTTCTCCTCTCGTTTCTTCGGTCGCAGCCTCTCACGCCTCTTCTTTTTTCATCTCTCTACGCGTCCGTCCGTTCACTCTCGGCTTCTCTGACACGCGTTTCAATCAGGATGGTTGCCAAGGAAACCCAGGAACCGGCGAGTGTCACACGGACTATTGAAGAGGTTAAAGAGAACTGCGATTCCTTTCCGAATGAGAACGCGATCACCAGTTACGTACTTCCCGTTCCTAGCCAAATCGGGTTGACAATATAAAAACACGTTTTTCGTCATACTCTATGCTGCCTGATTCACTACAAAATTAATTATTGACTACTAATTGATTTATCAATTCTTTTCTGTCCTACGAATTTTAGTCATTCCTTTAACGTAACGTATTCTCGCCGGTATATTCAGCGAGGGATGAAAAGTATTGCTCGGAGATTGCACGACCAGATTATACTTTTAAATCTCGCAGTTCTATTGTAAGAGGCGGTCGGGTAAAAAATCGGAAATTTTTTTCTCCCTACCTGAAATGGCTCGTATGAAATTGATAATAGCCGCCACCTAGCCAAATCAATTCTCCTCCTGTTACAATTTTTTTTGTTACGATAGAATATATCTTCGCAAATTATCCCACGACTTTCGAATTGTTACATGTATATAAAAAAAGATTACTTCTTTCTATCTTCGCTAATATTCGACGTAGTTTCACGTACAAAGCGTGACTAATCCATTTGTTCTGTTAGCTATAAGGGTTATTTTTAATACGGTTTTTGCGCCTCGTCGAATTAACTTCGCCTAACAGAGAGGCTCGTCTACTTCATTCGCGAAAACGTGCGAACAAATCGTCGCGGCGGTGGGAGGGGGTTGAAAGGGGTGAGAAAAGAGGGCGCGTGGTGCACAGCTCCGGTCGGACAGCCGGAAGACCGTTCAGCGCTATTAACAGCTAATGAAAATTAGCTTTCGTCGGTTGATTGAGCGTCGAATCGTCCCTTTCTTGTTTCGGCAGAGAGAAGTCCGTCATCGGTGTGTCGTTGAACCAATGTACTCTCGTACTACCGTGTTTCGAACTCCGGTATCTCCTCTTTCTCTCTGTCCTCCTCGTCTCGCACCGATCCAGGAAATTCCTGAGATAAGTACTTTACCTCCTGTCTTTGGTAGAAAAAAAAAAAATGTCAAATTCCATAAAACAAAAGAGCAGACTTTATATCAGTCGTTACAACTGTATTCCGAAGACTCGGAGACGGATGAAAATATTTGTGAATGATTTGTCGAATAGCTATTTTATTTTGCAACTCCTGTCTATTTCCGAGGTCTCGCAGTCCACGAATTTCGACGATTATTCCGAATTCGCGGTAAGGCTCGACGTAAGAATGCACGTGCTTCGTAGGAAGAATATTTGCTTTTCTTTCGCAGAATGTTGCGCATTATTTCGAGCCTCTGTGGCATTCGGTATACATAACACGTTTGTATCGTACGCGTACCTCCGTCGACGTTTCGAAGCAGCAAAGTAGACTCGTCCATTTTTCGAAGATCTTTCAGGTTCCCCTTTCATCTTTCTTTCGTGTATCAAAGATTTTCAAGACAATAACATTTCGCCAAATTCCAACGTCACATGGAACGCACGATTGGGAAACACACTCCCGTTTCCCTGGACGAAATGGCGAGGAACGTACAAGTTAAAAATAGGTCACTCGATTTGGATCGAGTCACGAAGGTTGTGATTACATATTCGGCACGAGGGCACAATGGGCCGCGTTAATTTCTTAATGGAAACCGCAAGTAATCCCTGAGTCTAGTCCGGGCCGCTAGTTACGACTCGCGTGTCAGCACAAGGCTTCGTTTAACGCGAGAGCATTATGGCTTTCGAATGTTTAGAAGACGATATAAACGTTTGGCAGTAATGGACTGCAGAAACGACTATAAAATCCATCCTTCCCGAATCGTACGCCCGTTCCTCACGAGTCAACTTTGTGTCATTGATGGTCTCGCGGCTGAACGATTTAATAGCACAGAATACCCCCAATCATTCTTTACTCGAACCGTTTTTTTACGACTTATTTGCTCTGGTCGTAGCCACCGTTCCTTTGAAACAACCTAATAGCACCGCGTGTAATACTATACTCTTTCATTTACTATTTCTAACATTACGTATTAATTTTCGAATAATCATGCCGATTTATGTACGTGGGACGGTGTAGAGTCGTTTGGGACAGAAATTTCATACACGGAACAACGAGAGTGCACAGACCCGTCGATCAGCGGCATTCCTTTGTGCGGCTCGTCCCTTTTTACGCAGGAGGAGTTCGGAAAGCGGAGGGACCCTTTTCGAGTAGGATAATGTAACTCCTTTGTTTACAACAGATGAGTGTCAGATCTAGCCTTTTTTCCACAGTCGTGTCGGTTAAAGTCTGCTCGTCTCCGCGTCTGAATAAACATATCTGATGTCTGTCGGGCCCACCCAGACGCGCAGAGCTATTAAAACCCTTATGAGAAAGTCTCCTTCCATCTGTGAACTTGATTGCGACCGAGTCGACTTTTCGTGACAATCGTTTAGTCGATACTTGCATACTAATAGATCTAAATAGTATCAGCTAACTCTATGAAAGAATAATGTCATACCGTACGAACCTGTTCGAAAGACAATTTTATTATAATACTATTAAGGATGTATGGACGATATACTTATGCTAGCACGTTGAATTTGTTATTATAGATTACTATTACACTGTTAAAAATATCATTAAATTTAATGCACTTCTCATGAAAAATAATACATTACATTTAAGTTTTTCGCATATTAAACACATATTAATGTAAATTTATCATAAAATTAATGAATTTTCAAGAAAATTTAATGAATTTTTAGAAGATGTAATGAATTTTGAAGAAAATTTAATGTACCGTTCATGAAAATTAGTATTCCGCAATGAATATTTAATAAAATTTTTCATTAAACTTAATAAAAAAATACATGAATATTGCTTCATGCATTTCTTCATCAAATCCAAAGAAAAATCTTTAACAATGTACTATTAAAAAGCTACCTGTAAAATTTTTAATCAATTCATTGGTTTTTTGAAAAATTATAGTGATTTAAAATTTGCATGTACTCTCTTGGTAATTAGCAATAACCCAAGGAAAATTTTACTTTGATTTCGAAAATAACCCAGAAAAAACGGTGATAAACTCTTGAAAGAACTCCATATCAAGTCGCCATTGTTTTATGAATAAATTAAAAAAAAATAATCATAATTCATGGACTTTAAAGAAAGTTATTGATTAAAATGTAATAAAAAAAATTACAAATTCATAGAACAGAGGACAGAAACGTGGCACCGCTATCGTTAACATAACAACGAATACTGATATGCATAGATATAATTGAGATATACGTATATGCACGATCATGTGTATGGGTTACATACGCAAGTACATACACTTTTGGTATTGACTGTATAGCCAATATATCCGTAACATGGTGCATCATTTATTTATATAAAATATCTCCTTCCCATTGCTGTTCGAAATATTCCTATTGGAAACGTACTGCACGTTCTAAAAAAATATAATGCATGCTTTTACTCCTAACTTGTCAACGATTTACGACGGAACCCTTCGCGTTTTATTATGGGCATTGAAAATTGAAAAGACATCGCTTTCAGATTGTTTTAAAGTAACATGTATCTTTATTTTTCTAACAATTAAACGCAGTTAAAGCGTGGGGACTCGTAAAAGGGTTCGCAAGTGGCGGTTCGGACAAAAAGTAGCTACTTCTTTGGAAGAACGTCTCGGGTCGAGCATGTCACGTTTTTTACGATCTCGTGACGTGTAGACGTTCGAGAGAGTGACTCTTCAAGGGGGGTCGTAGGCAAGAAGAAACACTTGTTCCATTTTTTCTCTTTTTTTTTTCTCATAATGAACCACGTATATTTTGAATAGATCTGTCCGATCTCATATACAGAGCGCGTTTACAGTAGTAATAGTCTCGCTATGATTAATCAGTATGATCGATTTTATTGCGCGTGTGCCTGTCTCTATTTCGTTAAATATGCGGAAACTTGTTCGTGTACTCTTTGACAATCTATTATGTATGTACGTATGTATGTATGTACGTATGTATGTGTATGTGGCTTCAGAATAAATAAATATCCATGGGTATAATTCCATTGAGATTGCACTTTATACAGTTATTTACATGCTAATTTACACGATGACTCACTTCCTAGATATATTAGGTAAAATAGCGGATTGTGTATGGACTCTAAATCGACGTTAACCAATACCGTGCTCTCTTTAATCATTACTTGGACGTAGGTGTGTGGTTACGATTAATTTTAATTGGCATCCATTCACGGAGAACGAAGCATGGAAATGTTACGCTTCAACGATTTTCAATTAGGTAGAACGACGACCGATAGACTAGTTTAACAATAACTAAAATAAATCTATACAAACGCAATGATCGTTACACGAATTGGTAACTAATCTAAAAATATTCTTCCTCCTTACCTCGTCAAATGAAAAATCGATAAAATTAAGCAGTTGAAACAGACTAGTTTAACCGATCGATTACTTGATCAAAAGATTTTCCGACCTCGATTTCATTTTTACCTCACTTTCTGAATCGATCTTGTCGTTTTCATTCTCGCGTTCAAAATGTATCGCGAATTTCGTGGACACTTTTACTTGTCGTTGTTCAATTTCGCGAGCTGGTTGGGATCGAGATCGGGCGCGATCGCGTTTTGCACCTGAATATGCGCGGAGTGAAGGGGCGGGCAGAGCAGTGGATGATAGGGTAGACAGTAGTATGGGAAACCGGCGGCGAGCCCTTTGTTCGCCGGATGTAACTGCGAGGCGGCGGACATTTGTCCCGGGATTTGGCCGGAACTGCGGAGCGGCAATCCCCTCAGATGCTCGTCCGGATGTACCAAAACCCGTACAGCCACTCGCCTCGCGTTGCCAGAATTCACCAACGCGCCCAGCTCTTGCTGCTGCCTCCTCTTGGTCTTGTATCTGAAAGACGAGTTGCAAATTAGTACGCTTTAACAGAGTAGACTCCCTGGCAATTGGATGAAATTCTTTCGAATAAAAAAATGACGATTCACATTAACCCCTTTGGTACATTTGACGTCTGAGACACGTCATTCACTTGTGTTTGTTATAAGCATATTAATTTATTTTTGTTTTGCAATTCTAATTACTTGAAGACATCTTAATACTACATATGTCACCAATATTTTAGAAATAAATAAATTCTTACGTAAAATTTACTGCTTTTACATACAACTCCAAGCAACCAAAAATTATATCCGTTCCACATGCAAATACTTTCTCAAATAAATCCGTACCCAAAGGGTTAACCGCAAGAATTAATGGGAGTCTACTATGTCGAAATAGAAAGATTCATTCGTCGTACCGCCTGTTTTGAAACCAGATTTTCACTTGCGTCTCGGTTAGCTTCAAACCTCTGGCTAGGTCTGCTCGCTCTGGGCCCGACAGGTATTTTTGCGCGGCGAATCTTTTCTCCAGTTCGAAGACCTGAGCGTGAGAGAACGCGGCTCTGCTCCGTTTTTTCCTGCTCTGTAAATTTTGACCGTGACTCTGCGCCTCGAACATATCTTCTTCGGCATCCTCTGAAAAATGACAAGCATACCGTCGTTTGACGATGATTATATAAACCTAGTTGAAACGCGATTTGATGATTTACTCGCGGCTAAACCTCAAAACGTATCAACAAATCATCGAAATCTAGATATTTACAATAATGATGGTAAACCAGATCCATCTACCTATTTTGCAACAAACTGGCACAGTTTTGCAGAGAGATCGCGTGCAAACAAACGCGTGAAATCGGGAAAGGATGATCTACGCCGTGGCCATAAATCAAACGCTTTCGGAAGAGAAACGCGAGGGTGCAGGGTGGCCCGTGGCGTACAGAAGACGAAGAGTCGGAGGTAAGGAACGGGCGAGGAGTAACCATCGACGGACAGCCAGCCATAGAACCGGCGAACGATCGGAGAGAGTTCCGCCCGCTTTTGATGTCTCGTTCAAACATTTAACACGTGCACTCGCTACTCCGACATGTTTACGCTGCTGTTCCACGGTAATTCTCCTCTCTAAGTTTAACCGGTTGCACTGGATGGAGAGTGCAATCGCTGTTCCCCACCGCATCGAGACGAAAATTATTCCTTCGCCCGTCACTCACTTTGTTTCCACCCAGCTACCAACCAACGGGGGTATCGCTTTTAGTTGGAATCTGGCCCTTGTATATTGTCCATGAACACATTTCCCCCTGGATT
Organism: Ceratina japonica; assembly: GCA_019453355.1. Lineage (NCBI taxonomy): Eukaryota > Metazoa > Arthropoda > Insecta > Hymenoptera > Apidae > Ceratina > Ceratina japonica. The sequence continues at coordinate 27,482 of SMSR01013208.1, read as the reverse complement.
TAAATCCTGGTTATATCTTAATGTCAAAGAACGAGCAAGAGTAGAGAATACACCGATAGAATACAAAAATTGAATTCTATCTAAAAGGAAAAACACGTGTGGAGGACATTTATTGGAGCAACGTTCCTGCTGGAGATGAAACGATGAAACTTGAAGAGAACAAAGCCGACCGGGGCAAATAAAAAGGGAACGAACTCTTCGGATTGTCGGTGAAAAACACGCGTGACATCATAATTATTTCGTACGCGGCCGTACGTTCTGCGTCAATGTTTATCGACGGTGGCCGATGACGGGGAGACCTCGAAGCATTTAGAGAGATCTATATTTGATCACTTTCGACGTCAACTCTATGCCATCTCGGAACCGATGGCTAATGCGTCCCTCCTCTCTGTCTCTGACGCTCGTCAAACAGATCTACGTCCACCCGCGTCCTACATCCAGAGAAGAGAGTGTTCGCGAGAGCAGCAAGTGCCGTTTGCTCTCACTCCGATTACATCCAGAGTGTGCAGAAGATGACCCTTCGTCCCGATCCGTCCACCTTGCACGCTCGTCGTTTTTCAAATAAATTTATTATATGGACGAGACTCTGATCAAACGAAACATTATCCCCTCTCGCGTGCGGGAGACCCACAGACGTTCGAGTGTTTCACTTAATTTCTTTTAGTATACTCGTATAGTACATGGCAAACTTATCGTGACATGGATTTAATAATTTACTAGCAATCCTTAATATGCTATCATAAAATCATGCGCTTATTTTCCTATTGAATATTAATAAACACGTTTAGATCGTCGGGAAAAATATTCGTAATTTCTAAGATTCTGTCGATGTCGCGATTTCTCTGGAAATTGATAAGTTTAATTCATTCAGTTGTTGGTCTCTATACTGAAACGTAACCCTGTATTTTATTTTAAACTTAAGACTAGTGCAAAAGTAAGACTTCTTTGTGTCATCTTATAATGAATATAAGCATTCAGTGATATCGAGAATAACGATTTAGTTTATATTTATGTAAAAAAGGGA
>SMSR01013208.1:10085-25628 GCA_019453355.1 Ceratina japonica | reverse complement strand
GTGTGGAGGACATTTATTGGAGCAACGTTCCTGCTGGAGATGAAACGATGAAACTTGAAGAGAACAAAGCCGACCGGGGCAAATAAAAAGGGAACGAACTCTTCGGATTGTCGGTGAAAAACACGCGTGACATCATAATTATTTCGTACGCGGCCGTACGTTCTGCGTCAATGTTTATCGACGGTGGCCGATGACGGGGAGACCTCGAAGCATTTAGAGAGATCTATATTTGATCACTTTCGACGTCAACTCTATGCCATCTCGGAACCGATGGCTAATGCGTCCCTCCTCTCTGTCTCTGACGCTCGTCAAACAGATCTACGTCCACCCGCGTCCTACATCCAGAGAAGAGAGTGTTCGCGAGAGCAGCAAGTGCCGTTTGCTCTCACTCCGATTACATCCAGAGTGTGCAGAAGATGACCCTTCGTCCCGATCCGTCCACCTTGCACGCTCGTCGTTTTTCAAATAAATTTATTATATGGACGAGACTCTGATCAAACGAAACATTATCCCCTTTCGCGTGCGGGAGACCCACAGACGTTCGAGTGTTTCACTTAATTTCTTTTAGTATACTCGTGTAGTACATGGCAAACTTATCGTGACATGGATTTAATAATTTACTAGCAATTCTTAATATGCTATCATAAAATCGTGCACTTATTTTCTTATTGAATATTAATAAACACGTTTAGACCGTCGGGAAAAATATTCGTAATTTCTAAGATTCTGTCGATGTCGCGATTTCTCTGGAAATTGATAAGTTTAATTCATTCAGTTGTTGGTCTCTATACTGAAACGTAACCCTGTATTTTATTTTAAACTTAAGACTAGTGCAAAAGTAAGACTTCTTTGTGTCATCTTATAATGAATATAAGCATTCAGTGATATCGACAATAACGATTTAGTTTATATTTATGTAAAAAAGGGACTTTCCCGTTGAAGATGAAATAAAATAAATTTTTAACATGCACCACTGCTTGAATACTAAGTTATTGTGATGATCCACGTATGTATTATTAACGCATTACTGTTGTAATTGCCCGCTCCTGCCTCGAATATCCAGTTCATTATCGCATCAAGGTGATGCCGAAAAACGGGGAGGCGGCCGGAAAAAGGGGGAATTTGTAATTTGGTGAGTGAGCCTTGAAACGGTGCCAGCTCGTGCCCGTTCCACTTCACCCTCGAAGTGGTGAAAATGCGTGGAATCGTCGCGAAACGAAACAACTACTCGTGGCACCATGAAATTGCTTAATCACAGGTCCCTTAATTCCGCGGGCGGTCCCACTTATTCGGAGATGCGTCTCGTTATAGAAAACGAGCTCTGAATCATCCTCTTCGTCAGGCAGACTGTTTAAGCTTCCAAGGATTAACGCGAAGCGTGAAAAACCGATTTCTTTGGAATCGATGATCCAAGGAGTAACCTTGATCTAAATTTGTTTTTCTGCGGTGGATCGTGGTGGATCCAAGACAGAGAGCGATAGTGTGGCCGGGGATTCGAACAAGTGTAAGAAGAAGCGGTCGGGAAGAGTGGCCGGCCACTTGTGACGTCTGCCGCGTGGTCGAGCACCACTTATGCTACTAAAATTACATTCGATCACGTTATCTGCGCTCGGGTTAACTTAAAAAACCCTTGAAAAGCTCGCCTGTTGGGCACAAGGATATACACCCGTAACAGAGGCCTAACTAAATGATCTCTTAAGCCAGCATCCTCGAGGCAGACACACGATCGCCCAGAAGGGAAGCGGCCTACAGATTTCCACTCATAAGTGGGACTTCCTTGCTCTTCCCGTTCATTTAGATTTACTCACTATCTGCTTATCAGCTTCGATAGCCTCGTAATTCTAAGTCTCGTTAACTTCCGTTGGAGAAAATTCAAATCGAATAATTCTTAATCAAGAAGTCAATCCCACGAAATATTGTTACTCGTGAGATTCATATAATTTAATTATATCATCCTTATATAGGCTAAAATTATAATATACAATGGAATGTCGTGCTTATCAAGTTGATAATGCCAACTTACCTAAGTATTTGTTCTTGCTCATGTCCAATGCTTCGTCCTGCTGTCTCTGCGAAGGTTCTCTCGACTCTTTCACCGGTTGATAAGCACTCATGTTCCCCAGGCTTTCGAAATGCTTGAACGTGCCCTGGCCTAGGTGCGAGATGGTCCCGAAGTTGGAAATGTTCGCGTGGACCAGATTCCTCGTAAGAATGTCCAGTTCACGGGCCATGCTCAGCTCCGGCGAAGGTAGCCTCGAGAATCTAGCCATTTGATCACGATCGTCCAAACGATTCTTTCCTTGATCGATCTCCGAACACTCGTAATCACGTTGGAACTTCTTCGCGAAAGCCGGTGCACTGTGGACAACCTCTGACTCTGAAGATCGTCGCTCCGAGCAGGAAGTTCTTCTACTCAGAATGTCTGCTATACTGAACGGAGTTAATTGGGAATTAATTGGTTTCGGCGAGGCTTCGCTTCGTTTGTCATCCTCCACGATGTCAGACATTGCTGTTCTTTTCTCAACAGTCTAGATTCTAGTCTTAGATTCTCACAGGGTGTCTAATTTTTCACAAAAAAATCTCAGTTCTTTTCGANCGTTTGTCATCCTCCACGATGTCAGACATTGCTGTTCTTTTCTCAACAGTTCTAGTCTTAGATTCTCACAGGGTGTCTAATTTTTCACAAAAAAATCTCAGTTCTTTTCGGCACAGTTATTTCTTCTTTCAATTTTCACAAGTTGTGCGATATCAGTTCGTCCATCGTACGATTGACAATTGTCTCACATTTTTCAATTCATAAATGATAACGTTCTTCTAACATCGTTCACTAAGATTCCTCCAATCTCGTGCTCGATCGATCTCCTCGTATCTCGTATCTTCCAAAAGGGTTTCTCGCTCCCTTGGAAAAGGTTTTCGCACGGTCTGATCCACGTTCGTTGGTGGTGACGGTTCTACTGGCCGACGCGTTGTCTCCCGCAGGAGGTGGAGAAGGAGGAGCGTTTATTAATTGTCACTCGCACGACCACTCAAAGGAGGAGGAGAAAACGTGTACGTGTGTGTATGAGAGAGAGAGAGAAGAGAGAGGGAAGGAGAGAGAAAGAAGATAGAACGCGAGCGCTTCCGCGGTGAGCGTGCTTCGGACAAGTGTGCTTGTCGCTTGCGGAAACTTATTTTTCGAATTAGTTCCGCGGCCACTTCGCCGCCTCCTCTGTCTTCCTTCTTCCCTTCCACGCATCCCACGCGCGAGCCATCTTCCCCTTCTACCCCAGCAGCCACCCCCACCAGATAAATATTCCTCCACTCTCGCCTGATCGCGGCTTAGGGATCATTCTTCCTCCACCATCGACTACTTTAACCCTTTGCCGATTGACAGTACAAACAAGAATACACGCGAAGCTTAATCCATCACTCCTAAAGTAAAGTCGCAGTCAATTCTACAGAAGTGAAGACGACACTTCTCTCTTCCAACCTTCAATCTGATTCAGTAAGACTAATTAATGACTGCATATCTTTTACATCGAACTCTTCTGACAATGATTACAAGATTAAAGGATCGCGATATTATCGTTCCCAATTGTTTTCTTATCTCGTACTTACGTTACGTTCTTTTGTCATTACGATATCACTTTCTTAAGCCCGTTGCTCAATTAGAGAAATAAGATTTACTATTGTTTTACACTTTATACCGTTGCGACGATTTCATTGCACTTGAATGTTTTTTCACTCGCGCGGTTTCGTGCACGGCCTCCTCACTTCAAACCTTTCAGCTCCGCGATGACTACTTTTCTCGGAGCTGAACGAGTTGGTGGTCGGCCGAAATTCGAGTTTCGCGAACTGTGGCGTAGGTGGAGCTTTAAAAGTAGGTGCACGTTGGACGCAGGACGCCCGACGACGCTTCCGTCACGACGCAAGCCTCGCCCTACGACCAATCCACGGCTCTAGCAGCTACTAGCTTTTCACATAGGAACCAATCCACGGATTCTAAGAGATCTAGAGAAAGAGAGAGAGAGAGACGGGGAGAGAGGAAGAGAGACACTGGAAACGATGAGTGGAGTGGGATCATCCGATTTTTTTCACGGTCGCGTCGCAGCGACGGAAGTGAGACTCTTTCAGATACCGAGGAAAGTAACGCTACTTTATCCGAGTATTCCCTCTCCGTTCGGAGAAATTTTCACTTGTTAGATGTCGTTTTAGGTGGTTCGATTACCATATGCACGAAATTCAGAAAGCGTGAGAATGAAAATTGAAAGTGGTAGTAGATTTCGTTCGAAATAAGCGTAGGTTTCGTTTGGCTTAGATTCTAATGAGACAGAAGTTGTATATCTCGAACGAAAAGTATTAAAACTGATGTCGTTTTATTACAGCATTTTGTTGATTAGTGAATAGCTTAAATTAAAGATTAAGATTTAAGACTTTAGTTCTTTAGAAATTAGTCTTTAAAGATTAAAGACTATTTTCTGCCGTTCTAACTCCTAAACGAGTCGAGTCACTTATTCCTTCCAGTTTTCAGACCGGCTGCCAGTCGCTTGACATCGCTATTTCACAGGTGAGAAATCTAGGCAATTGCTTTCATAAAGATCTTTGGACCGTGGCGGGAGACAGAAGCTCCTCGGCCTCGTATCGGAGAGGAGCCGCGCACGGTGCATGCACAGGGTGTGCTTTACATAACAATCGGCCGCTAAAGACTTGCAGCATTGTCCGCCACGTGCTGTCAGCCGAGAGTTCCTATGCCGGTTTAATTAAGTGTGAACCACAGGAGCGTGGATCACGCCTCACTTCGTCCGATGATGGGACTCGCACGGTTCCAGATATCGACAAGCCAGATAATTCCACGTTCCTTCTATGAAATTTCTTTGTCTTTCCTGTGTCACTTCTGAAAAACTGGTCAAAACTTGAAAAATATATTGTCTCCTCTACCTACAGTGACTCCCATTAATATCCGGACACACTTCGAAACGGAATAAGTTCTTTAATATGGAGCCAACTAACTTAATTTTTTGTGGGCTTTTAAAAGGCTTAGTTTACTATGTAATGTGTAACAAACAATTAAAATAAATTACTATTCGTCAAAATCTCGAAGAAAAAAGAAAAGATCATGATGTTAAACTTTTACTGTTAGAGGCTTTAGCAAAAATTTGAAACATCCCGTTTGTAGATCTAAAAGTGTTATATGAATGTACAAAGTTTTATAAAAATCCATGAAACCATAAAAGAGTTAGACATATCGAAACATGTAACAATTCTTCAATTTATCCCAGTCGTAGATTGAAAGTCGTGATGAACTGCGATTTTTTCAATTTCTAATCGCTTCTAGCGCATAGCAATATTGATCGACTTTTATGAAACTTTGTACATGCATATAACTTACTTAGATTTGCAAACGAGACAATACCAATTTTTATTACAGACCCTAATAAAAAAGTTGAAAACCATGTCCTTTACTACTTTCCTCGCGATTTCAATGAATACCAAGTTTTCTTAATTTTTTGTTACACATTCTATAGTAAATTAAGCTCTCCAAAATTCCATAGAAGATGAAGTTCTTTAATCCAATACTAAAAATCTTATACCGTTTCAAAACGTGTCCGAATATTAATGGAAGTCACTGTACATATAATTTTGATTGAACTTTTCAGAAATATCAATCAGAATCGAGTTTGATGTTTCACACTTTAACTTCCAGAACACTGTTTACGAAAAGACTTCATGTTTCACATTTTAACTTACTAAAACACTGTTTACAAAAAGACTTCAAAAACAGTGTAAAAAAATCTTAACTGTTGAAGATGTGTCTAAATTTCTTATATGGTATCGATCGATCCTGAGGGATTGACAATTAGCAGGTGGCGGGTAATCGAACCGGAAAAACGACGTTCGCCATTTCCCTATTAGCCATTAACCACAAAGAGAGTACCGGGGAGAAAAAAGGAGGCGGAGGACGTGCCGTCTCGAAGACGATCGCGGAAGACGGTAGCGGAGCGTCTCTTTTTCTCGATTCGATCTAATCAATAATAAATTATAGGGGTTCGCCGGTACATCTCTCCCCTAGAGCTAAGCCCTGACCCTCCCGCTCAATTGGTCGCAATTCTTAAAGACCTTAATTGGCGCGGAAAATTATACCTTATTTCAAGTTACCCTCGGGCGAGATCAGCCACCCCTTCCACAGCTACGCCTTATATCGCGCTCTACCGATTTCTTACGAGCTATGTTCTATCATAGCATTTCCTTCTCGCGTATAAAGATGTAAGTGTGTCTACTATTGATCTACTACTCACTATTGATTCAATCGTAAACGAAATCGTGTTACTTTCCGCGGGGTGAAACCGCGAACCCGTTCTATAAACAGTAAACGTGGAGCCTCATCGCTGCTTCAAATTCCGGATCTAAAAGATCTCCGGATTTTTTTTATCTCTTCATTAAAGCGTGAATTCGTTTACCATCCACCAGCGTTCAAAAGTAGTTATCCTTATTTTAATAGCAGAGGAGGAAAGATGTGAGAATGAAAAAAAGCTTTTGCTATTCATCATTATATTTATATATTACGAGTTCAGTTTTAATTTATTGAGTTCAGTCTGATTACGTTCCTTTTCGATTCATCGAACATTTGTGGTTCGTGCAGTGGCCCGTATCTCGATCTTTTCTCCCGCAGAAGGGGGAAGCGAAAGAGCGCAGAATATAGAACCCGGTTTCCCCGAAGACACGGGCACAGGAAATTCGTTTAACTAACTGGCATTCGACGACGACACGTAAAGTAACGAAGATCGGTGGATATGTGGAGGAGAAGAGGAAAGGGTGCGTGCGCTCTATGGGCGGGCACAAGAATATAAAAACAAGAAGACCGGATGACTGCTAACTGTTTGTTAGTCTTGGGTTTTAAAGTCCGCACGTCTGTCAGTCCAGAGATGTAATATTAGTGCGCTTAGTATACGCGTTGCCGCCACCGCTCTCTCGCTCATTTACTTCTTCTCCTTTCATCCTCTCTTCGCGTTTACCTTTCCTCGCTTTTGCTTCAGCGTTTTCTCCCAACCCCTTTCAACCTCTCTCGGTCGAGTTGACTAATTGCTTAATGAATCTTTTCTACGATTACGTTAAATCTGTCTTATTTGGCATCAGTTTTTATTTATCTTTGACATTTTGCCAGAATGAAAGGCTTATAGACACGATTAAAGACAAATAAATAAAATTTGTCTAAAGATTGTATTTCTATCTCAAGAACTATTCTTTGAATATCAGCACAAACAATCTCGTAAACCTTTTCTTTTTTTTTAATAAATTTTTGTGACAAGAAGTTCAAATATTCAAATTTAAAATTCATTTTTTAGATGAATTCGATTATTGATTAAAACATCGATACAGATTGATTTCTCATTTTCCTGTTACAGAAACTCTCTTCGTGCAAGGCTCGCGATGCCTGGCAATCATGCGTTATATTGCTTGTTAGGCGGGTTGATAGCCTGTACCTCACTGAGATGACAGCAGCGGAATATCTGTTCTTTTAATGGTTCCGGTAGTTTGTGGATTGGCTAGTTTATCGGTACTATTTTCGGCCGTTTGTAACTGCCGAATCGTCTAGCATTAATGAGCTTTAAAATCAAATGACAGGACTTATACTGTTTCCTATAGAATAGATAGATAATAAATCTATTAAAAAATATGATTTATCAAGTTGAATAAGATTATTAGTCACAGATGATACACAAGTGAAATGATTGATTTTCCGAAAAGACAATTTATTAGCTAGTTTGCAAAAAGTTTTATAGTTGTCTGTTTCATATGATTCATGATGTCAATCACTGTAACGTTGAAATAAAAGAAATATAATAGTAGATTAAATAGCGCAGTTATTCTTTAAAATAAAATGAGTCTGGAATTGCGGATTGAATCAATGAATTTGTAACAGAGCGCGTTAGGAAAGGAAGGAAAGTCTGTTTTCGTCAGTTGGTAAGGTGACAATCACTCGTCGTTTTCGTTGTATCTCGACCCGATCTCACAGATTCCTGTATTAACGGAATTCAATTTATCTTTTATCGACGCAGCAGGATTACCTCAAAAACAGAAAGCAAATGAATAAAAAAAATGAAATCGACATTGAAATTTTAGTGTTCTATTTTTCAACACTTCTCACGGAAAAAAGACAGAATATAGCGAAATAAATTGAAAAGAGATACACTGCGTTTACTCCTCAATTTGCAAGCGTCAACACTATAATTAGCCCTCAATGACGTCACATTGTTCATTCTTGATTCATATTTGATGCGTCACGCACCGATTTGGCATCCGGACAATCATTAATATTAATAGACTCATAAATAGAATCTGATCTCCATAATTCACCGCACCGACGACTGAGAGCTTAATTAAAATTTTCAGTGGACGTGATTAATGAGCGGCGGGGAAAATACGATACTCTGATTAAATCCACGTGCTCCGTGTATTTTATGCATATGCACTCGGTTTTTATTTGCACAGCATCCAGCTTTCGTTCTATGGACGTTCACCTAGCTTCGCAGGCAAATAAGATCGAGTTTCATCGTTTAATGCCCGGTGATTGATTATGCGAATAACACACGATCCTCTCTAATGGGTGGCTTTCAGAATACAGTTTACGAACGCGGAAGGAATTACATTTTCAATATGTTTTCTCCAAATTTTCTAATTTCTTTGCCTTTTTTTTTTTTGTTATATATAAAAGATTTATTTATTCATTTATTCATAATAAAATACGGGTAATAATACCCAAAGTACATAATGCGAGAAAGAAGGCTAGTTGACAATCACCATGTAATATATTACATATATCGCTCAGAAAAAACAAAACAGAATAATATTTTTTACATCCAAATAAAAGTTCACGCAATAAATAAACACAAAGTAAAAATGTATAATTATAACAATGAACATAAAAGACAAAAGAATGAAATAAAATAAGATAAAAAAACAATGAAAATAAATGTAAAAATAAAAATATAGATAATGCACAAATCAAGGTACAGAGACTGGCTAATCCCTGAGCCAGTGTAGAAGTTTCCTTTTAAATTGATGGGGTGAACCAGTGTAAATGTCCACATACGGAGCAAGATCATTCATTAGTGAGCAAATTCTGGTGATAGGATCAGTGAATCTCAGATTTGTACGAAAGAAATCAATTTTAAATAGTTTGTTGTTTCTCATATGTCTCGGGCCAGCATTGAAATTGACCAGTTTAGGAATTAATTACTTATTAAAATTAAAATAAATCCTATTATGTGTCTGCTTTTAAGGAAAGTTCGTTTCTTCGAAACTATCCTAATTTCTATTGTTTATTAGAAAGCAATTAATATTAAATAATTTTATTGAATGCAATATTGACATAACTAAAAGAAATAATTAAAATAAGGGGATAAAAGGATTAGAATCTTCGCCAGTGTTCTTCTAGTGGGTTCAATAAGATAGTTCCAAGTTTATCAGATCGTGGTCTGGAACGCATCCGGGAAAATGATTTCGACGAACAAGTGGAGTCAGGTGCATGCAGGTGCATCCCTGTTCAATCTTCGTGGTAGGTGAGAGGACCGGGAACGCAGATGGGAAACGCCACGCGAACTCTCGGGTGTCCCTCGCGATATCGGCAGCGACATATTTTTATCAGCTTGTTCCCATGGTCCTTTATGACGGCGGTAGCACCCACGAACGACGATTACGCCGACGCACGTTTGTATCAGGCTATGTGAAGGCACTTGACTGCCAGATGACCCGTCGTGCTCGTGCGATAACCTAAAAGGGGCTCCCTCACCCATGGCTTCGCTCAGAAGCTGTCAGAACTCACCTATTTATAAATGCCGTTTCGCCATATTTTCGCTCCACCGGCCCGGACTATCACCGGAACGTGAAAATTACGCAAATTGCAGGGTTAAAGAGAAGATAAGAGAATTCTAAAAGTCAGTTCGAGGAAAATCTCATTTTTGCAAATTAATATTAAAGAGAGAAGTTCTTAAAAANACAGAGACTGGCTAATCCCTGAGCCAGTGTAGAAGTTTCCTTTTAAATTGATGGGGTGAACCAGTGTAAATGTCCACATACGGAGCAAGATCATTCATTAGTGAGCAAATTCTGGTGATAGGATCAGTGAATCTCAGATTTGTACGAAAGAAATCAATTTTAAATAGTTTGTTGTTTCTCATATGTCTCGGGCCAGCATTGAAATTGACCAGTTTAGGAATTAATTACTTATTAAAATTAAAATAAATCCTATTATGTGTCTGCTTTTAAGGAAAGTTCGTTTCTTCGAAACTATCCTAATTTCTATTGTTTATTAGAAAGCAATTAATATTAAATAATTTTATTGAATGCAATATTGACATAACTAAAAGAAATAATTAAAATAAGGGGATAAAAGGATTAGAATCTTCGCCAGTGTTCTTCTAGTGGGTTCAATAAGATAGTTCCAAGTTTATCAGATCGTGGTCTGGAACGCATCCGGGAAAATGATTTCGACGAACAAGTGGAGTCAGGTGCATGCAGGTGCATCCCTGTTCAATCTTCGTGGTAGGTGAGAGGACCGGGAACGCAGATGGGAAACGCCACGCGAACTCTCGGGTGTCCCTCGCGATATCGGCAGCGACATATTTTTATCAGCTTGTTCCCATGGTCCTTTATGACGGCGGTAGCACCCACGAACGACGATTACGCCGACGCACGTTTGTATCAGGCTATGTGAAGGCACTTGACTGCCAGATGACCCGTCGTGCTCGTGCGATAACCTAAAAGGGGCTCCCTCACCCATGGCTTCGCTCAGAAGCTGTCAGAACTCACCTATTTATAAATGCCGTTTCGCCATATTTTCGCTCCACCGGCCCGGACTATCACCGGAACGTGAAAATTACGCAAATTGCAGGGTTAAAGAGAAGATAAGAGAATTCTAAAAGTCAGTTCGAGGAAAATCTCATTTTTGCAAATTAATATTAAAGAGAGAAGTTCTTAAAAAATGAGGGATGATTTAAAAGTGCAGGTAAAAGTGAAAAAAGTCTTTTGGTATGGATAATACTTTATTTATTGTCTTCATTCATATTTCTAACAGTAACCAGTCATGCGAACATTCGTACAAACGTCCATTTATATTCGTAATCGAGATCGCACCGGTTCGCTCGAATTTCCTGCTCAATTATCGTAATGAAAAAAATAGAATCACGTGAAAGACGGACTCTGCGGAATACGGAGCAAGTAGGTAACTGATGTTTCCGCAAAAGCCACTTGAAGCAATTTCCGTTCGGCCCTCTTGAGTGGCCGCGTTACTATTTCGAAAAGAAAACGTAAGAGGGGATACCTTACTCAACTAGAAAGAGAACAAGGAGAAAAAAATGAAACACAGCTGCCGATAGGCCTTAACATTTAACTACCGTACTTCGAACTTATAACTATCGCGCGTCGCCGGCGATTAAAATGTGCACCGACGACGGTTTTTCTTTGGCTACCTGTTTGGTAACGTTACCGCGTAATTACGAATACGAACGATGATACTCGATGCTCTTAAATACAAATTGCTTTAGAAACGTTTATACATTAAACTTTGACGCAATTTGTAATAAAAGCCTATAGTAGCGTAGGCCGTTAGACTACTTGTTGGAGACAGATTTAGAAGAATATTGTTTTTAATTCACTCGAACACGATCGAATTATAAACCGAATATTTCTACGAAAGAACAATCTTGTAATCCGCAATTTTATAATAGCCTTGCCAACTTAACACTCTCGTACGGAAGCACAACTCGCGATAAACTAAACGATGCATTTACCATAATCGTTGCAAATTTTGCTCCATAGGCACCTGTTCCATGTAATTAACATACTGCATCTGATAATTTGCCGGCCCGTAGTAATTCGGGAACCCGTAATCGCTGCTGGACACGTCCATCGACGGTCTCCCGTCGCTAATCACAGGTTTCGTGTCCGCGTTGATGTGCTTCAAATCCGGAAACGGCGCCGCTTCACTGTTATTCGCGTTTCCTCTGATTAGTTTGTGGCAATCATGGACACTGGCTCGTTGGTCCAAATTGTTTCTGAAGTCCGTGGTAGCGATCGCGTGCTGCCTGACTTGTATATGGCCACCGTTCAAACTCGATTTATCACTCATATCAGAGTTCGGTTCTTGTTTGAATTCGGGACTGATGCTCAATTCGCTGTTCACCGTCCTGAATTCAGGGCTCAGCCGAATTTCGTTCATCCTAAAATCCGATTGCATCGAGACGCTCAAGTCTGGCCTGACGTTACTCCAGCAAGGGACGTTGTACGGCTCCGGAATATTCGGTTTCCCGCCCTTGATTAGTACAGGCACGTGAATCTTTTTTAAAGCTTGGTTCTTTATATTCTGCGCTTGAAGTTTCTCGGCGTCCTCCATTCTCGCGCGTTTGTTCTTGTATCGTCGATTCTGGAACCAAATCTTCACTTGGGTGCTGGTCAACTTCAGGGTTTGAGCGAGTAACTCCCTTTCCGGGGCGCTGAGATATCGTTGCTGCTTAAATCGCTGTTCCAGCTCGTACACTTGATTCTATAAACAAATTTGAGGGATTTTTTATGACAAATTTTGCACATTTAATCCTATATCCTATGATAGCCATTTATGATTCATGGAATAACAGCGTAATGTCTCGAACATTAATCCCTTCCGGTACAATTTAATAATGAAAAACTGTGCATGAAATAACCATTTAATTTTTACTTAAAAAAAAAACTTGTTTCATTTTATAATTCTTACACGTTCTTAATTAATATCCATTTTTACATACACTGAGAAAACGGTGGTTTGACGATTAGTAAAAATTGATATAGAGTACCAAAGAAATACTTTCTTTGACGTTCCTTCTGTATTTATTACAAATCTGTATAGTAATTTCTAAATAGTAATAATAATTACTATCCACAGTTACTAATTTTACTATTCCTGGTTAGTAATATCTGATATTCAATTTCTACATTTTTCTTATATTACTTCACTTTATATTACTACACGCGATTTATATTATTTCATNGTTGGTCCAAATTGTTTCTGAAGTCCGTGGTGGCGATCGCGTGCTGCCTGACTTGTATATGGCCACCGTTCAAACTCGATTTATCACTCATATCAGAGTTCGGTTCTTGTTTGAATTCGGGACTGATGCTCAATTCGCTGTTCACCGTCCTGAATTCAGGGCTCAGCCGAATTTCGTTCATCCTAAAATCCGATTGCATCGAGACGCTCAAGTCTGGCCTGACGTTACTCCAGCAAGGGACGTTGTACGGCTCCGGAATATTCGGTTTCCCGCCCTTGATTAGTACAGGCACGTGAATCTTTTTTAAAGCTTGGTTCTTTATATTCTGCGCTTGAAGTTTCTCGGCGTCCTCCATTCTCGCGCGTTTGTTCTTGTATCGTCGATTCTGGAACCAAATCTTCACTTGGGTGCTGGTCAACTTCAGGGTTTGAGCGAGTAACTCCCTTTCCGGGGCGCTGAGATATCGTTGCTGCTTAAATCGCTGTTCCAGCTCGTACACTTGATTCTATAAACAAATTTGAGGGATTTTTTATGACAAATTTTGCACATTTAATCCTATATCCTATGATAGCCATTTATGATTCATGGAATAACAGCGTAATGTCTCGAACATTAATCCCTTCCGGTACAATTTAATAATGAAAAACTGTGCATGAAATAACCATTTAATTTTTACTTAAAAAAAAAACTTGTTTCATTTTATAATTCTTACACGTTCTTAATTAATATCCATTTTTACATACACTGAGAAAACGGTGGTTTGACGATTAGTAAAAATTGAAATAGAGTACCAAAAAAATATTTTCTTTGGCGTTCCTTCTGTATTTATTACAAATCTATATAGTAATTTCTACATAGTAATAATAATTACTATCCACAGTTACTAATTTTTACTATCCCTGGTTAGTAATTTCTAATATTCAGTTTCTACATTCTCCTTATATTACTTTACTTTATATTACTACACGCGATTTATATTTTTTCATATATAGATTAAAGATTTTATTATATAATTCGGTAATTTCCTTTGAATTTAATAAGTAAAAATTATATTAAGCATACAAACGAATTTTTCCTTAAAGTTTAGCAATCATTAATTAAATTCAAACTTGTTTCAAGATTACTATTCAAATATAGTAATTATGACTTAAATATATAATAAATGTTGCTAGAATTTTGTGGCTTCGTTTTTCTCAGTGTATTGTTAAATAATATGGAAAACATTGTGCGGTACGGCATGAAAAACCAATGACGAGGTAGACTCGTCATTTTACCGGAAGGGGTTAATAAACGGAAAACAGTTGGATTCATTTCTAGAGAACAGTTTTTAATGATTATTAAAAGAAGCTCACTTGGGAAAATAACACCCTCGGCTTTCGCTTCGTCCTTTTGCCAGACTGGTTTTTTCGTAGCTCGGTTTTGCTCGAAGTGACTACGTTACCTGTAAAACAATGATTTAAAATACTTTATTGTAAAATTAAATAATAAAGTAAAACAAATTATTCCTAGATTCTGATGTAAAATCTGATCTTTTAAATTCTCCAGTTTAGATAGAATGAAATACTAAGAGATTAATATTCCATTCTTGAAATTAAAATAATTCATACAGTATACTGTTAAAAATTTTTCATTGGATTTGATGAAGAAATGCATGAAGCAATATTTTTTTAATTTTTTTATTAATTGTATTTTTTTATTAATGAAAAATGTTATTAAATATTCACTGAGGAACACTAATTATCATGAATGGTACATTAAATTTTCTCGAAGTTCATTAAATTATTTTGAAGATTCATTAATTTTATGGTAAATTTGCATTAATATGTGTTTAATATACGAAAAACTTAAATTTAATGTATTATTTTTCATGAAACGTGCATTAAATTTAATTATATTTTTTAACAGTGTATGTGAAGTAGTGTGATAAATACTGTGACAGCGTGAAATGTAATAAAATATACGTACCGTCTTCCGTAATCGGAGGTTCTTGATAAGGCGTGGCTATTTGATTCATTTGATGCGCGTGATTCAAGTCGGGATAATGATAATTCGACAACGACTGCTCCTTATACTTTTCGATGTCCCAACTGTTATCCGTTGCCATATTATAACCGTAGTAATCCTGCGACGCGTGTTGTTGCTGATATTGATGCTGATGATGAACAGAAGCGTAGCAATCCATGATTCCCAATTGTTGATCCTCGTTCAAAATATCGCGAACGCTGAACGGAGTTCCGGACGACGACAACATTTTCAATGCATAATCTCACTATTTTTTCACTATCGAATGGTCCCAACAATTCATGTACCGTGAAGTTACAATATCGAATAGTTTTTTAAAGTCACACGCTGTTATGTATTATGTCCCAATTTAGTTTTGATTCACTATTACCGCGTTGGCATAAAATTATATCACGTCAAACAATGAAATATAAACTGTGTTCACAAAATTTTTATTCACAATATTATCCTTAAGTAACGATTTATCCTTCAGCTGCTTAAACGATTAACTATTACATCGTCGGTAATAAATGATTCACTT
>SMSR01013202.1:0-42442 GCA_019453355.1 Ceratina japonica | reverse complement strand
TGGCCGCGCGGTCGTCCCCGTCCGCCGATTTTAATATTCCATTATCGACGCGTCCGTTCCGCTCGGTTGACCGGGAAGCGAAACAGGGCCGATGTCCTTCTGCGACACCGTTAATTAAACCCTTTTTGCTCGCGCGGCCCCTTACGCAAACGAACCTTTTAAAAAATGAACGCTAATTTTTTATGACGCTGACCGACTTCTAGTGTCCGCCCTCCGTGTGTTTTAAGGCTGCGATAAAACATTAAACCGGAAGCCGACCCCGAGCGCTTCCGCTTAATGAGTCCCCGCGTTAATATTCTCTCTTTTGTACTTAGCAGTCGCGTCGGGAACTGTGTCAATTCCTAGGTAATTTATTCGTGCCAGCTCGATTCCCGGTTACGATTTCTTCGAGAAGATCCGGAATTCACGATCCCTCTTGCGAAATTTCAACGCCCTTTGCCCTTTAATTAATAATTTATTAATTAAACGGTGAATCCTAATCGATCCCAGACTCGGAATACTGGTTCGGTGTCGTGTTTATCGCGGCGGACGGAATTGTTTGTAAAAATGGCGTCGCTCGGTCGGGGGATGGTCACGAAATTCTAGACAGCCCGCAATTGTCCGCGGGAAACTGTCCGAAAGTGCGGCCGGTATCGCCGGTAAGTATCGAGCGACAATTAATCGTGTAGCTGGCGCACGTTTCCTGCGGCAAGAAGACGTACAATAACAACAAGTAATTTCGGTTACGAGTTTAGATACGGCCACGTACACCGGGATATTACGTGATACCGCGGGCACACGATGTTCCCCCCCGTTCACTACGTGACGCGACGGCACCGGCCATTTCCCGCGAATAATTTCCACTATTCTCATCAGCGATTTAATATCTTCTTCAATTAATTTGTGCGTTTGCAAACGCATTTAATGTCCGGGAAAAATTAAATAGGAAGTGCGCGCGTGTTTAAGTGATAAAATATTCGGAAAATGCAATTTTTTTAATTGGTTATTGACACGAGGATTTATAAGAATTATAGAATTTATATTATAATATTAAGAATTATAGGATTTATAAGATTATTTCACTGGGGGTTTATGAGAAATTATAGAAAAGTGTAGTAGAAAAGAATAGTAGTTTTCTTCTATCTCGAATAGTTCAGAAGTAATCGATTAATTTATGTTCATCGTCAAATACTTCTTACTTTTGGAAAGAAATTTCGTTTCTCCTCGATTACTCGACTTAAATGGGACACCCTATATATTATAACCAGAAATTCATAAAACAATTGACAATAAATTTTTTGTATAGATTAGTCCTTGAAAACGATACTATTTTCATATAATGACGATGTAAATTTATTTTTATATAATTTTAATTATAAAATTAAAAGCAGAATACACAGAATAAATGAGAAATTTTGTATAAATTATTATGCAAAATATTCAATAAGAATAGTTTCATAACATTTTGTTATTGCTTAATTATCTCGGAGTTATATACTGTTTTTGATATACTTAATTTTAGTACGAATAATTTAATATATAATAAAATCTGCAATCCTTGCATGAAATGTGCAGCGAGACACTATTATATTAGAGAAAAATCAGAGTTCTCCACAAGACAGTTTTTAATACCGCTATAAACCAGGTGAGAACGTCTTCCATTTTTCCGTATGAGAAAGAACAAGACAGTCTCGGTATATCTCGAATATTTTCCAGGCCAACAACGTTATGTACGTTTAAACGATCATAAGACGGTCATAAAAAATTGCTGTTCATCCATTTGCCTGATTCGCGGTATGCGGGCGAACGGCGGCTGAGTAGAAATAAAAGACAGTTTTACTAGCACGTGAAATCTCCTCGACCAAAAGCAACACGGCTCACCTTAACGCAAAACTCTAACGCGAAAAAAACACGCCATTTCTACTTCCGTTAATGCAACAGAAAATTCCCAGATTACAATTTTCCCCTAAATAAAATTCATTACCGATAAGTAAAATTTTCTTAAATTTAATTCCTCGTACAGGAATTCGTCTAAAACAGTCCATATTTATTTTTAAAGCTTTTTTTACATCCTGCTACTTATTTCAGCCGGCGCTATCTTTACCGTTTCGAAAACTTTTCGTGTTTATCTTTATCTGGTGGCTGGAACGAAATATCTTTCGTCTCCTTGCTCGCTTAGTTATTTCACTGTTTCCGTTCCGTTCCTTTTCTCTCCGGCGCGGCTGCCTTGGGCCCTGGCCGCTCGCGCTCTGCCACGCATGAATATGCAAAACCGAGCTCGAAACGAACCGATGATATTTCAGTGTAGCTCTCGCCCCGGGCGACGTAAATTCCACTTTGTCGATGCGGCGGCGGCGGCGCGCGGCCTCTTCATCCGCGGTACAATAAGTACAACCGGTAGTCGGACTATAACGCGGTACGAGACTGTACGAACACCTCTTTCTGATCTACGATCGAACTTTTAACGATCGACGGGCCAAAGGACTTAAGAAGGTCTTTGTGGCTCGTGGATTCCCTACGCGCAGCTATTTCTCATACCCCTGCGTTCCCCACCTCCCCTTCTGCATCGACTACTTTATGGGAATCCGCTTTAGAGGAAATTTAAGAAAAATGAAAAGACCAAATAAATCCAAACTTCAGATATATTTATATATATTATATGTGCACGTCTATTACAGGGGGGCTATGTATCACCTTGATGTCCAGGCATTGTACGTCCAGCTAGCCAGAAATCAAAAATGCATTCCGGGGAACCGGGTACTTATTCTAATGTTCCAATTTCTATTCGAAAATCCCGACTCGCTTTGCTTGTATTAGGAGTGCTCGCGTGATAAGATCGGAGATTATACGGTTCCTATCTGGGAAGCTTTTCGAGCTCTGAGATATGAGAAAATTTTGCATTAAAAAATACGAATATTTCTATCGGCAAGCGTTAATATCGGATGGAAAATCGTTATATACTTTTATAATATTGTTAAGATAATAAAAGATGAAAAGACTTGAAAATTTAAGCTCTGATGAACTAAGTGATTTATGAGTATAAAACTAGGGGAGATTTGAAGGGATAGAGGGTGCGTAGACGTTTATAAATGGGAGGGTGGAGAGTGTTTGAGGAGTGAATGAAAACCAAAATTCTAGTAGCCGTTCGCCTTTTTTGTTGTCGGAGATATATGCGACAGGGGCTAAAACCCGATTACCGGATAACACGAGGCATTGAATTCGGCCCCGGGTAAACCTTACGTCTGATATTTTGTGTCCCATCGGATCCGTATTCGGGAATAATCCTATCGCCGCGTGTCGCGTCGGCTCGTAATTTTTTGCCAAAATAGACAATCGATTTATCGCGATGAAAGCGGCGCCGCCAGCCGCGGCTCGCTGGGTACAAGAGCCACAATTAAACCTCGCGTCGCCGGTGAAAGCTGTGGGAGAAAAATTGACCGGCAATGGTAGCTTTCGGTTATCTTCGCGCCGCAAAATCTCATAACCGCTTTTTCATCATGTAAATTCCGCAGCGCAGTGTAACAGGATTGGAGCATAGTATTGGAAAGGACAGGAGCTAGAATTTTGTTTGAAATATTTATCGATTGGACGATGTATCAGTTTTTGCAATAAACAATTTTATTCATTAATTATTGATGCTAGCGAAAAAGTGATTCTACAAAAGTTGTCGGTATTGATGTTCTCTATAAGAACGGTTCTATGCATTTTTCTTTTAAGTTCGATATTTAACGAGTTAAATACGATTAATTGATATTTTATGGGTATTGGGAAAATCTGATCGTTCCACTGTCGAAACAGCCAACTTTTGACCAAAAATTTCGTTTTTTCTCAATTATTTTTAAATCGTTGGGCTTACGGGAAAATTGCATATAATCTTATTTGTAGCTGGTGACTAGAGCTACAACTTTTATGTGAAAAATTTTTCGCTACCGTCAATAGTTAGCGAGTATTTGACAAAAAACGATAAAATTGTTTATTGCAAATTACTCGTTAATTATTGACGGTAGCGAAAAATTTTTTATACAAAACTTCTAGCTTTTGATAGTACCTACAATTTTTGTTTAAAACAGTTTTCGCTAGCGGTAACACGTAAGAAGTTATTGGCGAAAAACGAATATTTCGCGAAATCTGAAGGGATATCCCTTAGAGAAATCGCAGAAAAATTGAAAATATTTTTTTCTGCGAATTTCGAAAAATGCTTCAAGTAAAAGTTGTAGATATTGTTATTATCTACACGAAAGGTCCTATACAATTTTCTGCTACCTCAAATACTTCAGGAGTAATCGATTAATTAATTCGTCTATCGTCAATTATATCCTTTAAAAAATAATAATAATTCCTTAATAAATTACGCAGAATCTTTTTTATATTTGACAACTAAATCTATATTCCAATAAAAGCTGAGCCTCGTTAACTCACAATTTCACAATCTATAACCTACTATTCTTTCTTCTACCGCGAGCGAAGCATAATAAATGTCCCAATTAATGAGCGACGATTATGGGGCGCGAATTTCCAAATCCGTTTTTTCCGTCGACAATTAAAGTCGTCTGGGGAGGGCGAGAGAAGGCGCGGGGTCGAATCGCGCCTCGAATCGGATTCGATCCGACTCGCAATCAGGACGCAGTGATTGCTAATTCGGGCTGGAAACGAGCAACCGGGCCCAGCATAGCAGTTCGATTCGCCACTTTTTGATCGGTCGTTCAATTAACGAGCAGAAAATGATCAGCGCCCCGCGGGGGGATTCCCGGGCCACGAGATTATGGACACATACGCCGGGAAATTCGCGCCGAAAAAATATACCGAGAACCGGTCACCGCGGGACTCGATTCCCGTCCGGCGCCGAATTTCCCATAACGATCCCGTGTCGACGGAAAATTGCTTTCCGATGATCTGCTTTAAATCGTTAAGAATTAATTGAATGCAGAATAGAGAAGTCTTGTTTGACGTGAAATTTGACGTTTATGGAAATTGCCGGGCCGGGTATCTATTAGACCGCGGCACCGGTGATCCTTGCTCCCGTCGTCGATCAGGGATTAAACGGGAACGAACGCAAACACGTCGCCGCGCGGCTCGTTTATGTAATGTTTAAATAAAATTAGCATTTAAACGGACTAGATCGAATGGCGCCGTCCGGCGACAGCGGTTTGCGAACAAAGAGATAACGAAATTTCGATTTCCGGCAATCCGGCTATCTTTCATACACATACCGGAATGAGCCGCGGTGATTCCCCTTTCAAATTGCTTTTTATCGGGGACCCGTGTATTTTGTTTTATTCGGCCGATCGCTGTTCCATCGTAGATACCGTTTAAACCCCGATCCGGCCGAATAATGGCCCGACGGATTACATCCGCAAAAAAAAGTGTACCGGCTATTTGCACCTAGTGTCAATTAAATCATTAGCCCGGCTTCTATTTATTAATAATAATCATAATGATAATAATAATTTAATTTATGGACAGACGTCCATTATAACATACAACAAATAATCATGTAACGACAATAAAAATATATAAAAAATAGTAAAAAAAAAGAACATAAAATCACAATTAAGCGAACAACAAAAAAAAACAGAAGAATTTATTATAATTTGATATTCTATTCTTGATATATTTTCATAATTAGACCGCAGGTTTTTGTGCAAAATAGCGTTTTTAGAACGTGAATTCAGGAAATAATGTCCTTTAATTCCTTAAACATCGCGGCATGCATTTTCCCCGTTGATGGTCCGCGCACTTTTGTCCACCGCGTCTTTCACGTTTTTTACACAGCGGATTTCGAGTCCATTCAAAGGACGGTGAATATTCGTGTTTCACCGAGCGTGTAAGACGAGAAAGAAAGAGAGATAAGAGGTCGCCGGGGCCGTAGTTCTCTGATTTCGAAGACAGAAAACAAGGGGTCCACTCGTCGCGTCCCGCCACGGGTGAGAGGAGGAGGAGGAGGAGGAGGAGGGTGGTTGGAAAAAAGGGGGAATTTCTCGGGGCGACTACTCGAGCGCGAATCGAGCGTGACATATTTACTTCCGTTNCAAGGGGTCCACTCGTCGCGTCCCGCCACGGGTGAGAGGAGGAGGAGGAGTAGGAGGGTGGTTGGAAAAAAGGGGGAATTTCTCGGGGCGACTACTCGAGCGCGAATCGAGCGTGACATATTTACTTCCGTCCCGGTTTTTGCCCGGAAGCGAGAAGCGCCTCGGTGGCAAACTTTCCGAGTAAATTTCAATCCGTGATTCTTCCCCGATCTCGGCCACTGCCGAACTCGAGACGTCGCCCCCGCCCTTCCCTCCTGAGATTCCGAGCCGGACGACGGAGTTTCGCCCTGCCATACGACTTTCCACTTTGCCGAACGGCGACCGACATGCACGGTCTGTTACTGCTCGCGCGAGTCCGGCTACCACCTTTTCTTATTCTCCTGTCCGGAAACGTGAAATCGTCGCACACGCCGTTGTCGAGATCGGAATTACGTGACATATCATACCGATATGGAATACCGATTTTCTGCGAATTTTTCTGACCCAGCCAAGGACGATAATGAACAAAAAACGAATTAATCCGTTGGAGGACGGTTCTTATGATCCTCTGACAATGACAAACGGAGTACAATGGTGTTCGGGGACGTACAAGTGTCATCGATTCCGAGGGGAGCTTTGTCTCTTCCGAGAGGGAAGAGGGCCGTGCGCGAGCCGGGGGGGCGCCGTCGACGTCTACGAGTGGGAAATTCGGATGAACGAGTTCCGGGACATAACCTTGACAAAAGTCTTAGCCCGGCTCGACTCGTTCTCTTTGAGAAAAGATCTTCGGATCAACGGAGCCAAGAGAGCATTCCAACTCATCCGACTTTGTACCGTGTACCGGCAATCTGACGAAATCTCTGCTCCGTTTCTGTTCCCACTCTGCCATGCAAATAGGATTAACATTCACACGGTTTTATACAAATTGTTTATGTCCTGAAATAATATAGGTGACGATTTTTGGTCCTAAATTTTTATCGCTGCTTTTACGTGTAAATTACATCAGCAGCCATGCGAGTTTATCTGAAGTATTTATCTCTTGGAATAATATAGGTGATAATCTTTGTTCCTTAATTTCTATTGCTGCTCTGGCGTGTAAATTACATGAACAGCCATAAGATTTTATACAAATTATTTGTTTCTTGGAATAATGTAGGTGACAATCTACGATTCTAAATTTCTATTACTGTTCTAGTGTATGAATTAGATCAGGATTCATACGATTTTGTATAAATTATTTATCCCTTGAAATAATATAGGTGACAATCTTTGATTCTAAATTTCTATTACTATTCTGGGGTGTATAAATTAGATGAGGAGTCATACGATTTTATATAAATTATTTATCTCTTGAAATAATATAGGTGACAATCTTTGTTCCTTAATTTCTATTGCTTCTCTAGTGTGTAAATTACATCAGCAGCCACACGTTTTTATCTACATTATTTATCTCTTAAAATAATATCAATTACAAAAAGACATACATGAATTCATCGAATACAGTAAAAGATTTTTGGAAAATTTGAACAGCAACCCAATACATTATTCATCTCTTAAAATAATATCAATAATAAAAACCTATACATAAATTCATTGAATACAGTAAAACATTTTCGGAAAATTACTACCAGGAGTACACTGTTAAAAACATCATTAAATTTAACGTACTTCTCATGGAAAATAATACATTAAATTTAAGTGTTTCGTATATTAAACACATATTAATGCAAATTCACCATAAAATTAATGAATTTTCAAAAAAATTTAATGAACTTTGAGAAAATTTAATGAATTTCGAAGAGAATTTAATGTACCGTTCATGAAAATTAGTGTCCCGCAATGAATATTTAGTAAAATTTTTCGTTAAACTTAATAATAAAAATACATGAATATTGCTTCATATAATACATTTCTTCATCAAATCCAATGAAAGTTTTTTAACAGTGTAGACAATCTCTGCTCCCAAATTCCCATTTCTGCTCCGGCACGTAAACGACATCAGCGTCCTCACAATTTTATATAACTTATTTATCTCTTAAAACAATATTAATTAGAAAATTAAACAGTACATAAACCCATTAAACGTAGTAAAGATATTTTGGTAAAATTAATACCGGGATTCTGAAAACGATACATTATCGAAATCAATTGAAACAGTCAGGAGGGGTATTAAGAAAGAAAGGGATGAAGAGGGGTCAGAGCGGTCCATAAGCGTGACGAGCTGAGACCAGGTGGGCAGAAGGGATAATCCCTGGGCGTTAGCGTCAGTCAGGTCTGAATTACGACGAGTGACGGCGTTGGGACCGGCGCGGCGCCGGGGCTCTCCTATTTGCCGTAAATTATGATAAACTACGTTACCAGTGGCGTGATAATAAATACGAAATCGATATCGCAGGTATTTGAAATTTGCGGGGCCGTGCCGAACAACGTTATCGCATAATAAGCTATTATCCGTAGATATCAAAGGGCCTGTAATTGCTTCACAGAGCCGAGCGAGGAAGCAGGCCGCCGGCTGCGGGGGGGCCGGCGGGACCCGGAGGGGAGGAGGGGCTATGACCGATGAAATTAACCTTGTCCCGTAATGCGCTAATGCGACTGCGAAGTTTTAAGTACGCCCCATCGCGTTATTTATTGGACGATCCCGCTTTAATGGACAACGACATTGATTCTAACACCGTGCCACTGGATTTATGGTGTTTAAACCGTAGCCTGGATTAACAGGGATTACCCGGTGTCGCGGATATTAGGCCGGTAAATAAAACACAGACAAAGGGGCCGAGCCCCCGTCCAGCGGGGGGTGAATAATTATTACGAAGAAAAACGTGGAGGCGATTTCTTCTTATTTCCCAGTTATACGCGGAAGTATAACCGCGGAAAAATCCGACGGCCAAGTGCGTTACGAACGATTCCGCGCGTGATCGCGCGGCGAGGTCGTGAAACGGGGATCAGAAAAATAATCTACGATCCCGGGCGGGAAGATCGCGGGGTTTAATCCGGGGCGCGTGGGGGGCGCGGGGCCAAAGGGCATTAAGGACAGTTTCGAGGGGTCGTTGCCACGTATGTCTGTATTATGTCGTGTTTGCCGGAGGATTACGAGAGTAAAGTACGCCGGGCGCCGCGACACTGTTTGCGATTGCCGCGTCCGCGGTTATTGGACCGCCGTAACGTTTAGTCCGCGCGATTATGCTAAATTATTGTTTACGGCCGCCGTATCCTATACGTCTATTTACCGTGGGACTCGCCGGCCCTTCCGATCGTTAACGGCCCCGAAAAGCGCGTGCGTTATCGTCAAATTATCACCGTTTAAACCGGTCCCGAAGGTTCCCGGGACGAGTGACGGGCGTAAATTAATCTACGTGACGCGCGCGCGCGCGCGCAACGTTTAATTAAAATATTGCCGGGGATAAAAGGAAGCTCGGATTTCCTCCTTCGTGCAGAACCTAACAAATCTGGATTAGGTGTCTCCTGGAATAAAGTAAACTGGCTCGAAGCAGCGCGCGAGGAGTAAGATTATTGGGGAAAGTTGGTAACGCGGGGGATAGCCGACGGTGATACCGGTTCCCGGGGAAACTTTTCCGCGTGAGTTTATATCATTCTCTCCCGGCGCTCTCCGGAAGGAGCGTTGTAAAGAACAACTAGCCGGGGCGAAACAGATAGCGGTGTCGCGAGGAGAGAAGAAAAACGGTCGCGGAAAAAGGCGCGGGCGCGCGCGCGCGCGGGCGGACGAAAAACTGCCGAGATTCCGCCCGACACGGGAACGAACTCTCGTCCGGAGAGGAGATAAACATACCGGCTGTATAAAGAACGAGCGGCCACTTGCTTAGCGCCGGGCTTGATTAACCCGATGAAGAGGGACGAGGGAAACGACGGGGAAATAGGGATTTATCGCCGGGCGAAATCCGGGATTCGCGTTGCGTCGACGACGGTGTCAATTATGAAACGGATCTGCAGCTGCGTGGGTTCGTTGCGAGCCTGACCGACCGAGTTCTTTGCGAATTCTGCGACGTCTCTCTGTCTGGCGTTCGCCGCAACAGGTAAGTCGGCGGTTAGAAGGTTCTTCCTCTCTCGCGGTATGCATAATGGATGGATAGATGGAAGGATGGCGGAGGACGGGCTCGGGGAAAGCGAATCAATAGATGCTATGAGGTTACCGTGCAACAGAGCGAGCGGAGATCAACGCGCGGGAGAGGAGGAGGAGGAGGAAACGACGAGATCTCGATAATTCCGTTGAATAAACGAGCTCCTCGAACAGGGCGCACGCTTCAAAGCTCCGCTTGTCAAAGCCCTTCTGTTAAAAGACTATTTAAAAGAAAATAAGGCATTTGCTAAATAGTCGCCCCTTTTTTTGTAACAGTAAAACAATGTGAATAGTGTGAGGCTTTGACTTGAATTCGTCGCCGGGCTCGCAGTAGTGATGGACACCGTTCACTGATNGGAGGAGGAGGAGGAAACGACGAGATCTCGATAATTCCGTTGAATAAACGAGCTCCTCGAACAGGGCGCACGCTTCAAAGCTCCGCTTGTCAAAGCCCTTCTGTTAAAAGACTATTTAAAAGAAAATAAGGCATTTGCTAAATAGTCGCCCCTTTTTTTGTAACAGTAAAACAATGTGAATAGTGTGAGGCTTTGACTTGAATTCGTCGCCGGGCTCGCAGTAGTGATGGACACCGTTCACTGATAACTATCGATTTAGTCGATAGTAACCAACGATACTTTTAGTCGACTGATTTTTTTATTTAAATCGAACCAACTTCAGGTGGATGCTTGCATTATAAACTGCAATGCATAGTTCGATGGTCCAAGTTCAAACGAATAATTTATTTATAAAGAAAGATAACTTCTGTTTAATTTTAGTGGATTACAATTTTTCAAATTGCTCGGAACTTGTTTAGACATTTAGGAGTCTAAACATTACGAGAAACAGAAATACTATCATATATTATCATGTACTATCGTACACTATCATATACTATCATACTATCACACACTATCATATTATCGCACTATTATACTATCATATGCTGTGTTTCATACTATCGACATTCGATAGTATGGTCCGACTAATTACTAGATAGTTGAAATTAGTCGATTCTGCGCATCACTAGCTCGCAGTTATTCCGGCCAGAGTCATTAGCATGAATTAATTGACAATTGGTTGAAAGTTTCGAGGACACGCGATTCCGTGCAGGGCCAGATGGCACGGGCGCAACACGCGACTTATATTACGTGCCCGCGGACCATTAGCCGTGTCGTTTAAATTGCAAACAAGTTACGAATGAGAGACAATAAAGTCCCTACTTTGATCGAAGCAAATTATGTGGAAGGGGGGAGAACACTTTTAAGCTCCTGACTAATCGACGCAGACCCATCGACGTTCCCCGTACGAGTAAACTCGTAATTGCAGTGCAGTCGGATAATGAGAGTAAAAGTCGTAACAGTCACCGGTTGCCGCGGGAATCGATGGGACCTGGTACCGCGAAAGCCTTCAATTTCTGTACTAAAGCCTTCCATTTTCCCCGAGATTTTGTGCACGGCGATGAAACATTTAAATATTAGCGATTTTAATGGAGCTATAAAATAAATCCTCCTCAACGGAGCGGAATATCCCGTGTTTAGAAATAGAGGAGTATTCGGCGATGGAGTTAATGACTTATTTAAACATCGTTATAAATTTTTCATGCAATTTTACGGGCGCGCCCGGCGGCGAATAGCGTGCCGGGATTCGATTAATCTCGCATTCCGCGCGGCACGGTACCGCCGCCGCCGCCGCGATTCGGCACTGTTCACATTACAAAAGCTCCATAGTTAATTGCCGCGATATTATTTCGATATCCATTGAGCGTGTCGTTCGATTACAAACGTCCGCTGTTTTTCCCCCCTTTGTGGAGCTAGCGAAATCGCTAAACGGTGCGCCGCGAAGTTAGGAACGTCCGTCGCACCGGACCGGCCGGCCGGAATTATGCATCGATAGCGTGGGAATGAATGGGTTAATCCGATAATAAATCAATAGGCACGGTTCGACGACCCATGAATCGCATTATTACCCCTGCCAGAACGGACCAGTAATTATTGCCGGAACACTCGCACCCGGTTTCTTATTACTTCCAATTTCCGCGACGTTTACAAAATATTTTGCAAGTAGAATTTCGTCGGGCCCGATCGAGATTGAAGCCCGGAAACCGCTAATGGCAATTTAGTGGACACGTAGATCCAGATAGCGAGTAATTAAGGCCTGCGCCGGCACTCTATCGCGCTCTATAAGCGCGTTCCATAAACGGGGGAGATTTTGCGGTCGCGTTCGCGTTATGAAACCTGCGGTGCGACGACCCGCCGGCCCCGGAATCCCGCACTTTTCCTTTCCACTGGGGTGCAGTTACCCTCTTCCCTCTATAATTGAATCCGTCCCCTTCGCCCGTATTATTGCGTCGCAACAAAAATTTGTCGCGGAGAAGATAAATGCGAATTTCTGCAACGTCTCGATATCGAATCAATACCGTGATTAAGGTAGTAGAGTCGATTTTAGAATTACCATTCAGATTTTGATAAAACTTTGTATACTCGTAGGCTAAAAATAACCTAGTTAAATTTTTGTGAAGCTAGGCTATCCCAAAAAAAAGTTACGACGATTTTTACTTTTACGATAATAACACGGGATCTTATGGAGAATCTCCTTTCAGATAGAAATTCTCAAAAACTACCGTTCAGAATTAAATAAATTTTGACGAGGTATTAGTTGATATCTAAACGAAGATGGTGATTGCTTACATTTATTAATTTAGTACGTATAAATATAATAAATTATTGATTTTCACACCTCGCCATCCGATTTGGCAATTTGAAGCGCGCGCTATTTGAATAATTAGATTTTGTAAACAACTCACTATAAAAACAGTCATGGAATTGCGGTCTCGCATTGGCACGAATCTATCTGCTATAGCCGGTGTTGCGATATCTATACATATACTACGCTAGTCAAATGTAAGGATACACTCATTTGACTTGATCGGTATCGAAACTACTACCTTGAATTCCGTGGATATTTGTTAAAAAGGATTTTTCACGGGAAAACAGGAGGCGTCGGTGAACAAGGGTCGGTCCTCCTTTCTTCGCGGTGGTAAAGGGGGACGCAATGCATCAGCGGTTAATGAGGAAACTTTAATATTCTCCCGACGGCGTCGCCTATCTCCCGGCGACCACGAAGCGACTCGTCGACGGCGGGCGATCGCACGGCTACCATAATTATTGCAAGCTCGAAGAAATAGAGGTCGAGGTCGTTACGGCCACCTGGAGGCTTCGACATTTTTCGCCGGGCGAAATTCGCTGTTTTCATTAATTCCCACGGACATCCAATTAACCCCGGGGCCACCGCGTGACCCTCCGGCTGATTAATAAACGTACCCTCGGCGTTCCCTCGCGGATCTCGTTCGAAATTTATAGAAGCTCGGCCGGGGATTCGACGTTTAACGAAGTTTACGAATATCGGGGTGAAATATATCGGTCGGGGAGAGGCTGGTTGGGGAAAAATTCGGCGAGACCACGGAGGGACGATGAATCGTCGGATTCCCGGGAACCGTTGAGGGAAGAACGCCCGGACACGTTCCGTCCGCGGCGAACGGCTGCGGCTGGGTGCAATTTCAAGATGTACTCTCGTGACGCGGTGGAACGGGGGCGAAACTGTCCCCGCCCGGCGTTCGTCGCATCGTAAAGCGGGCGTTAAGCCCGAATATGAAGCTTTTTCGCAGGTATCAGCAGGAAATTCTGCAATGCGGTGGCCAAGAATGTGCTAACGACTCGGGAAGGAGGAAATTGAGGGCCGGCGAGCCCTCGTGCAACGTTATAACGATGATTTACTGTCGCGCGTAATTACGTTTGACCGAATACCATCCACCGGGCAATGGTCGGACGTTTGACGTATTTTTCTACCATAGACGCGACTCGATAATAAGCGGCTATCGGCTGCTACCATTTTCGGGTCGTACCTTTTTCCATCGCGCACGCGATAATCCCTTTAACTCCGATGGTTTCTATCTGTTGGCGAAATATCTGGCCCGGGGTACAGGGAAAGTGACTCGTTAAACGAGATCGCAACGCGAGCTTCGGAACTGTTCGTTATCGGATCCGCCGAGAGCCGACGAATCGGACAGCTTTAATCAAAATAATTCTTCCATCCGGCGAAACTCCGTTGGTAGTTCGCGTCCCGAATGGAAAGCTACGATTTCCTATCGATCCGAATATGAAAGTTCGATCTCTCGATCAAAGGCGTAATTCGTAACGGATGGGAGTCGAGATTTCGGATTCTGATTAGAAGAGTCAGTAATAAATAATTCGGGGGAGACGAATCGGATCCGGGCTTAAATAGCGTGAACGCGGAAACAGATTTGTCACGCCTAACTAAATCCTGTCGACGCGGTCGACGCGCTGGAAGTCGCGAGATCTGATAGCCGAGCTTGCCAACTTTTTCTACGGCTGCCTGTTCGCTGTCAGTCCGCGTTGGAACTGTCCCATCTTGATCCGCCGCCAAAACCGAGCCGAACGGATTCGTCTTAACGCGTTAAGTACCCGACGCGAATTAATCGGTATCCAAATCGCATTAAACAGCGGCTTGCTAATTTCCCGACGTTATATTTATATTTCGGGGAACTTCCAGTTTTCGTGTTCAGATTCACAACGCGAAGTTCCGGCGTTCCTCAAACAGGAATCTTAAATTCCTCTTAAACGCGCTCGTAAACTTCGACTTCGCGGCGGTGGCCGCAAGTTCCGCGCTTCGTTAATGTTTACATTATCTCACCGCGAAGTTATANAGAAGGACCATCTCTGAAATAATATTTCTCAGAAATCTTCTGAATAATAATATGGACTCTCCGTTGCTTTTGGAACAAATCAAGCTCAATGCCCCATTGCGTTGTCTTAGGCCTACCACTACTTTCTACCAAGAAAGATTTAAGTCCAATTTTGGGCACGCTAACGTTATTGCAAGGATTACATCCAAAGCTAATAGACTTAGCCACTTATTTGATATCTTCCATGATTCTGTACCTGTCATCAGACGTAAGCTTCGTGATCATTTCTTGTCATTATTGATATAATATTCCTCACTAAGTTATCTACTCATTTTCTCTCATTTTTACTCATATCATATTTATGCCAACTGTACTGCTCTTACTATTATCTTTTGTACCTTAAAGGGTTTTCTAACCCGTATAATAAATAAATAAATAAATAAATTTCAATTATTGACTATCTAGTTATTAATCGGATCATACAATCGACTAAATAGTCGATAGTTTTTAGTCGACTAAAATTTCACTTTAGTAGTTAGATGCCTAGATTACGATCATAGTCTATGGTAGTCTGTCGACTATAATTTCATAGTTAATTGACAAAAATTTATTAATTCCCAAATAATTCATAAAATATGAATGTATAAAACCTTGTAAAATACAAAAACTGATTCGTCATCTTCCCTAGTAGCATTAATTATACTGCCAAATCCGTTTGATAATAACTCTTATATCTATTCAGAATTCGCATGTAGTAATTGTAGTATACTATAATTGCACTACAGTATTAAACATTTATTATATTAATTTTATAATTTTAGTTAGATTATATTTATTTTAGTTAAACACTATATATATAATATATAGTATAGTATTTGTAGTAATTCGATGTAGTCGATAAATAAAAAAAATCAGTCGACTAAAAATATCTTACTACCGACTAAATCGATAAATTTCAGTCCATGAGTACGTTGAACGTCATTAGAATTCTGATTTGGCATCGTCAATGATTGATTCGTGTTTCTGTCCTGTTCGCGAGCGAGCTCGTGTTCGAGCCTGTTCGCGTTGAGCATGATTTCATCGAGTAGATTAACGCGATAACACCTGCACCTTATTCCCCGGGCCCGGACACACGACACCGCCTCTTTAAGCACTTGATCCACTAAATCCGAATTCGTGACTATACATCAGCCGGGTGGAACTTCTGTTCAAGATACTTCAGCCGAAAAACGGGTCAGGGACTTGGTGCTTTAAGCGGTGCCGGCACAATTGGGCCGTCCAAGGATTACCATTTACCTCTTTAATTACAGAATTAAAGCGGATGGGAGATTCTTTCTTACCGGGATCAAAAGGGACCATCGCTCCGTCACTCGTTACGCTTTTTCTCCTTTAAATTCCTCCTACCTTCGCCCGAGACCTGTAAATACACGGNTGTTCAAGATACTTCAGCCGAAAAACGGGTCAGGGACTTGGTGCTTTAAGCGGTGCCGGCACAATTGGGCCGTCCAAGGATTACCATTTACCTCTTTAATTACAGAATTAAAGCGGATGGGAGATTCTTTCTTACCGGGATCAACGGGGACCATCGCTCCGTCACTCGTTGAGCTTTTTCTCCTTTAAATTCCTCCTGCCTTCGCCCGAGACCTGTAAATACACGCTTCCCGCGTTCCCTGATGAAATTCTGTTAACACGGCGATCGTTAAATTTAAGTATTTGACAACAGGACCAACATTTTCCTACCTCTTGGAAACGGAATTTATTTTATTCCACGATTTCAGTTTAGACGAAATTGAGATGAAACCTTGTGAATCCGCAGAGCTATGCGTAATGAAATCTTCAAAGACCCACTGTTTCACAATCACAAAGTCCAACTCGGTGCACTTGTTCTTCTTTAAATTCGTATCTCGCTTCTGTGCTATACATACATTCGTGTCTCCCACGTTCTGTGATAAAATTCTGTTAACACGATGACAACCGTGAAAAGTTATTTAACAAAAGGATCGAACGGAAATATCAATTTGATTCAACGATTTGTTATAATTGTTATACAAAATTGAGATGAAACCTTCAAAGTTATAGTAGTTCTATGTTTTAACAAAAGGACCAACAAAGGTCCCACCTATCTGACATTTTGAAAAAACCATCGATTCCTTTTATCCCAGCGTTTGAATATACAGAAAATTGAAATAAAACCCGGTCGCGCGCGCGCGCGCGTCAAAATAAATCTGTTTGACAATCGCAAAGGCTAACAAACGTAGATAGAGAAAATAGGGAGCGACAGTATATATATTTGTCCACGCGATAACCGGTGATAACTGTTACTGGCGATTATTTGTCGGGGGCTGGAAAATATTTTGCCGCCAGGGGAGGCGCGATTCATCAAACCGTTTGAAAATCAAGCGTCGCGAAATTTAACATTTATCCCCTGTCCGGCAATAAATCTCGCGGTGCTCGCCGGCTCGAATAATATGCAGCCGCGGCCTCCCCATTATCGCCGCGGAATATTGGGATCGATGGTTTTTTGAATCGACGGCCGCGCGTCATAGACCCCGGTTGATTGCTCCCGCCGATTAAATCCCGCTCCGCCAAAAATCCGGCCCGACGTGGAATTCAATTTTTTTTTTTTACCCCTCGCCGGCTACGAGATAACCGGGCGCGCGCGCGCGCCCTCCTTTTGAAAAATTACGCTCGCCGAAAAGGGGATGAATTTTCATCCCTCCGCGACGCCGTCCGTTCCTTATCTCTTCGTCCGTACTGACACAATTCCTATAAAAAATTGCGTAACCGTGGAGCGCGATATTTTTCTATTTTTCCCGACGTTGACACAATCAATCCGTCGATATTAAGAGATCTTCCGGTTGAGAACACTTTATATTTGATCTGCGGCAATAAGTGTCGCGGGATGAAAAGGAGCCCCGTCGTCTCGTATGCGCGGGAATATAGGGAAGTTCCCGATAGTGAATTATGCCGCGATCGTGTCTCGAATCCCGGCTGGATTCGCATTCCGGATTCCGTGGCCGTGTTCTTGGAGGTCCGTGGCCGGACTGGGAACACGCGAACAAGGTGCACGTCCCGGCTCGCGGCGTAATTCACTTTCGATTCGCTACTTGTTGCGTTAATTTTGCCGTCGCGGACCCGTCCATTCCCGGAACCGTTAACGAGCATCGACAACGGGAAGCTCGCCCTCCTATCGCGGCCGCCGGAGCTTAGAAACCGATCTGTATGCCTGCCAATTTGACAAACGGACGACCGTGCCAACGGACGATCCGTCAGTTTCGAATAATCACGGAAAATTCTCTCCGGTGAGGATTAAATTAGTGTGAAAATCGTGAAAATTATAGACAGGCGCGATTCCTTACTCTTGAATAATTGTACGGGATTTCCGTACATTTTATCCGTACAACAATGGGAGTTAAATTAATGTAAAAATAAAATATGTGGGGATCATAAAGATAGCAAGATGATGAGGTAAAACGTATTCATAAAATTCAGGAGATTCTACTTTATAGGGTTCCCTGCGCCCGGCTTATTTTTTTCTTTTTTTTTTACTCCTCGTGTGTTTTATATTTAGAACATGCCGCAAATTTCTGAAAGCTCGTAATTCTGTACGCGAGATATGAAAACGGGAATTAAATGCGATAAAGAGATCTGAAAATCGTAATAAAGGTCTACAAATGAATGTGCATGTTCCCTTTCATTAGCCGAATTTTCTAACTCCGGCTTATTCGACGCTGCCCCCATTCAAAAGTTTTATCTTTAATTCGTATTAGACGATGGGATTAGAAATGGGTTAAAAATTTGTTTGGTAATTTGCACAATCGTAATTCTTGTGTTATAAGGAGATTAGAAATAGATTAAAAATTTGTTTAGTAATTTGCACAATCATAAATCTTGTATCACAAAAGGATTAGAAATGTAATAAAAAAAATGAATGAATTTATCCCAAGAAAACTGTAATATAAACCTCCTTGTGTCACCGATTATTCTACTCTAACAATTCGAAAGTTTTATCTCTAATTCCTATTAGCTCAACGACGAGATTAGAAATGGATTACAAATTTGTTTCGTAATTTGCACAACCATAAGTCTTGCGTTACAAAATGATGTACAGAAATTTATTAAAAAAAACGAATGAATTTGTCCCAAGAAAAGTGTAATCGGTCCTCGTATCACCGATCGGATTGGATTAGCGTAAACCAAACAATTATTTGTGTTTTGGTTGAAGGAACCCGAACGTGTTCGATCACCACGCTCGGAACGACACGAACCTGCTCGTCAGCCGTGAGAAGAACCGTTTCCGGACGTTGACGTGGGAGCAGTACGACCCGGTGCACCAAAAGTACCTGGAGATCGGTGAGTCATTGAACGTACGAGCTCTTTCCTCTCGTCCCTAATTAACGGTCTGATTCCGGCGAGGCGTAGACGTCGGCAACCGGGAGTCTCTCGTCTAGCGGGAAGAAGAACGCGCGCGTCCCAGTCGAATTAGCTTGAAATCAAGAGGTCGGAGGGCCCGTTTCATCGCGCACGCCGGCGCCAGTGAAAAATGAAGTGGCGCGGCTCGGTTGTCCGGCCTCGAAAAGACGTTTCGCGAGGTCATTTTTATTTTCCGCGGCTCGCTCTCTCTTTCTCTCTCACGAGGTGCACGGCAGATGACGTGAAAGGAACCCTTTGACCCGGAAAAGAATTTGCGGCCTTTTTCCCCGGCCGTCTCTCCCCTCCCGATCTCTCATCTCTTTTTTTTTATGCCTCTCTCTCTCTCAGGCCGCTCCGCGCGTCGGGTTTTTTTATCGCGTCGCGTTACGACGAACGTCGGACGTAATTCTATTAGCATTTGAAGGCAGATGTGAAAGCATTAATGAAGCTAATTAGGAGTGTTTCATCCTCTTGCGATGCGCCGCGGCTAGGCGCGTCGGGCCCTCCCGGGAAAGAAAACGCCAGCGCGAAAATGTAGCGTGCTAATTGAAATAAAAAAAAAAAAAAAGTAGCGCCCGCCGGTAATTGAAGCGGGATGAGTGAGCCGGCTTCCCGCAAGCGAATGACCGGGAATATTCGTTTAATGAATTTCTTTAGAATCGCGGAGCGCGCAAGATTCGTGTGAAACGGGGGCGAAGCGATGTACGTCGACGGCGACGTCGGCGACGACACGTGTACACGGCCGCGAGCCTTTTTCAACCGGCCTCCTACACACTTCCGGGATCGAATTCTCCTGCGCTACACGTTTTCACGGACATCCTTCCATCGAATTCCCGCCACTACGTGACTCGATAGAATTGATATAAAAAGACGGGGAAACGCGTATTCGTATCGGATTCTTATTGTGTTCTTCCTGGACGAGCACGTTCTCACGCTTTCTCGAGTCCATTCACGGGATAAGAACCGGCGCGTCGGATAGCGCTATCAATTTTTCTGTTTGCTCGAATTTTTATACCTAGGAAAAGTCACAGATCTGCGACTGAAGATACTCGGTACTCGATTTATCGTGGATGCGAAACTCTCGTGCAATTATAATTAAGGTTGTACAAGCCGTAAGATCTCTGACAAAAGTTTGAGATATGGAATAGAAAGCTGTGTTTAATATTTGAAGCAATGAACTTTTAGAAAAACATATAATTATACAGAAGTTTTTTAAATTGTTCAACTTTTTCTCGGTTGGATAAGGAATTTTTAATGGACAGTTTCTAATATTCTAAAACATAGTTTTGGCATTTTTTGACTGGGCTGTACGTGACTTGCAACTATCTACGTCGTCTATTTTTACTTTTGCATATTTTTTATTGTTAAATAATATCCTCGAAGGTAATATTCTTTCAATTATAAAATATACTTATATCATGTATTAAATTACAAAATAATAATATACAAAATTAAAAAATTGTTCCATTCATATTCTTTTATAAATGCAATCAAAATTCTGTCATTCGACATGAAAATTCAAGATTTAATCACTTTTCTAATAGGATCGCAAAATTCATGAAATTTTGTACAGTGTTTTATTAACATGTTATATCTAGTAACTATTAAAATTTCAATGCTTTGTCATTGTTTTTATACAATGTGTTTCAGGAACCATGGTTAATAATTTAAGGGGTGATTCCAGAGGCTAAAATAAGTTCGAAATAAAGAATACTAATTTTTCGTTCGAAACCTTATTAATTAATTATTAAGCATTAAACAATAGCCCCTAAAAGTAGGCAACTCGCGTGACTTTTCATGCAAAATTTGCAGTTTGTTTTATCTGAAAAAATTGTTGTACATTCTTTAAGAAATTTTAAGCAAAAAGGGATGTATGAGTTTTTTCCGTAGAACTTATAGTTTCATAGAAAGAATTCAAAAGGTCAAATTTTCGAAAAATCACGAATTTTTAATTTTAAAACTTTTTTCTCAGAAACTGTGAGTTTTACGAGACAAATTCAGGAATTACTTTTTCTTTCAAATTTCTCAAAGAATACGAAAATAATTTTTTCCGGTCGAAAAACGAAAAATTGTATATTGTATTTCTTACTGTTTGGACCTTTAAGTTAAACGGCGAACATTTACGGCGCCCGTCATGAAATACGTAGAAAGGTGAGAGTTATTCTTCCCCGCGAGGTTCATTCCGCCGCATATATTTAACCGTAACCAAACAGCGGTATTCGTCGCAACAGTTCAGCCACGGCAAACAACGCGGTCGCCTCCTTGGTAGAGGAGCGAGCTAAATTAATTACCCGGTCCGGCCTTTACGGAAACAAAGTTGGCCGCGGCAAGGGGGTAGTTTCCAGCCTTCCCCGGCTGGTAACGAAGCCGTGGCCCGAGGCGAGAGCCAACCGCCCGGCCAGATAAGAAGAGACAAAGGAAAAAAATTAATCACGGCCCGAGAGAGAGAGAGAGAGAGTGAGCTCCACCCCCGTTTCCGGTCCATTTTCACGGCCCATTTTTCACGGATCGCGAGGGGCGCGGAATGCGGGCTATCGTTCCGCCGTGATTTTTCACCACCCTCCGAGGAGGGGAACCGGTTTGCGGCGTACGTGTCTCGTCGCCGTGTCTACCTGTGTCCCGGCCGCGCCCACAGATCCTTCAGACGATACCCACCAGTCGGTGAATCGTTTCGAAACTACCGCCGATTTGTTTCACGGCCCGTGTCCCTGATCGAGAGGGTGCCATCCCCTTTTTAACGGTGAACACGAGAAATGGCCGCCGCTCTGTACCCGAGTCGAGTGCCGACTCTTTTTACAGCCTCGGTCCCTTTGTTCTCGAGTGCTTCGACTGTATTTCCCGCGTCTCGATTACTCCGATCGATCGGCACCCCCGTAAGCCGAATTTCGCGTCCCGGCAATATATATTTAATTAGGAATCCGAGCGTTCATTTTATTCGAAGTATTTATATATCTGAGCGTGAACGGCGATGTATCTTGTATAACAATTTCCAATTAGACTGTAAATTTGCGCGGGACAGCGAAAGTCGGTGAGGGGGAGGCAGGGGCCGATCAAAGCCCGTTTGGGGCTGCGCAGCCGGGCGATAATAAAGCCTCGGCTCCGGGCACTCGTTGACGAGCCTCGAAAATTCGATAATATCATTAATAGCCGGGGCCTCTGTTAATTAGTGCCTAATGAATTTCGAGTGACGGCTAACGCTAATAATAAATTACACGCGATAGGGCATCGGTGCGGCGGCCGATAGCCGGCAACGGCTGCGGTTAAGCAGCCAGTCGGCACGATTATGCCCAGGCCCAGCGCTATTGATCACTCATTAATGAAACGATCGTCTGATACGTTGCGCGCCGCGCCGAGTTTCTGCCCGCGCTCAAGTATCATACACCCCTGGCACACACTTGACAGCTCAATATTTCACGGCGCCCGTCCGGCCTCGATACAGCCCCAGCCAAGGACGATTACATCGGCCCGTTATTACCGCCAGGATATGCGAATCGATCAGAACTAATATTAATCTCGACCCGGATAACTCGCGCGGTTTAACCGTTCCCTGATGAATACGATGTCACCCGCTCCCTCTGTAGTCACACCAGTCAAAAAAAAAAATCATCTTTCGAAAATGGAAGAAAAAATTGTTTGCGTAATTATCAGATGTAATAAATTCAGTTGTTTTAATTAATGATCTGTTGGAAAAGGGGAGTGAAAATAGATTCTTAAGGTTGTATGAAGCCTTATACAGGGTGTTTCAGGACCCATGGTGATAAATAATTAAAGGGGTGATTCTAGAGACTAAAATAAGCCGAAAATAAAGAATACTAATTTTTCGTTCGAAGCCTCGTTGATTAGTTATTAAGCATTAACGAATGGCCCCTGAAAGTAGACAACTCGCGTGAAAATTAACTTCTCTTTCAAAATTTGCAGCTTTTTATTTGAACAAATTATTTCACATTCCTTAAGAAATTTTAAGCAAAAAGTAATTCCTGAGTTTTTCTCGTAAAACTCATAGTTCCCAAGAAAAAAATTCTAAAATTAAAAATTCGTGATTTTTCGAGAATTTGATCTTTCGAATTTGTTTCTATGAAACTATAAGTTCTACGAAAAAAACTCATACATCACTTTTTGCTTAAAATTTCTTAAAGAATATGGAATAATTTTTTCAAATCAAACTACTGGAAATTTTGAAGAAAAAGTTAATTTGCACGCGAGTTGCCTATTTTCAGGGTTTCACTTTCTAGTGCTTAATAACTAATTAATGAGACTTCCAACGAAAAATGAGTATTCTTCATTTTCGACTTATTTTAGCCTCTAGAATCACCCCTCAAATTATTGACCAGGTCCTGGGACACCCTGTATAAAGCTCGTTCCGTTGGAAAATAATTTTCTAAAGAATCTCGGTTGAAAATTGCACGAGGTAACGTTCCCATTCCCGTCGATAATTGAATGAAGCCCGGCGGCTTAGCACGGAGCGTGTTAGCCAGTATAAATCTTCGTTCCGTGCGGCTGCCCCTTATCTTCGATACAAACACGTCCCGTTTCGCCATCGATTAAGGCACCGGCAGCATCCCCGTCGCTCGTGCACAGACAGGATCAACCGCAGGACTAAAACAACAGGCGGACGCCATAATTTACTTGTAGCACATGCTGCACCCTTCCTTCCCACTCGCTCCCACAACTCCTCTAACCACTGACAACAAACTTCTAAAAATGTTCAACAAACAAATTCATTTAAATTATTTATTGCATTTTAAAATATATAAAATTATTGATGAAAATATTTTGGATAATTGATAAATGATGTAAAAACGATTCCATTGAGCGTAAAGTTTTATTCGAGATCGTTGGGTGCAATGGGTGGTCTGTTCCCCCATTCCAAGACACCGAACGGCGATAAGATCTGAGCCAGTTCTGACCGTTTGAACAGTTTGTCAGGCGATGTCGTTCCGCATTCGGGACCGCGTGCATCCAACCGTTCCCGGACACAAACACGCTGCCTCGAAACCGCAGTTACCGGTCTCCAGGGCGGGCGGGCGGGCGCGTCGCGCCGAGCACGCGATCGCGTAATGGGGGTGTCGTATACCGCAGCTGCGAACACCGGCCCCCGGGTTTGCAAACTGTACGCGAGCGCATTCACCGCATCTGTACAGAGCCAGTGTTCGGTTCCCTCGAAGAAGAGCACCGGAAGAAAGACGTGCGACCGAACTCTGGGTATTTCACGTTCGATGCTCGCTCCTGCAAACAGGATCACCGGGTTTCGAGGAAATTTACTGGAATTGATAGGAAATATTACAAACATTCGTCGATAATAATTTATTTAAATATTTATAATAAAAAAATAAAATATTAATAATTAATATATTTAGTATATTATTTAGTATACATTATTTTAATATATTAAGTATATATAATAATATTTAATTAATCTCAACTGAGAGATAGTAGAATTATAAACGATAGTAATGAATAATATGTTTAGGGGATGTTGAGTTAGCGAAATTATTTATAAAACATTCGGAGCTCGGTTGAGACGATGAGAGGGTGGAATATGTATTGAACAGTTTCAGGGTGTAGTTTGCAAAAGGAATCGCGAAACTGCGGCGACGGCACGTACGCGGGGCAGCGGTATATGCAAACCTCTCAATGGTATTTTCTCGTGAAACATTCAGCTGCTCAAAGTGGAACTAAAATTTTTCCCAGCGCGACCGTAAATATCGCGAGAAGTAATTCTGGGAGGCCACAAACCAACCGATCTATTCCCTTTTCGCGGAACGCAGGTCGCGAATAAATCACTTTTGCCTTAAGCTCCGTGTACGCTTAAATCATCGAATTCTAAACGATAGTTCACGAACGTACGGACCGCGGCAGTATAGATTAAACGCATGGACGAC
Source organism: Ceratina japonica (assembly GCA_019453355.1). Classification (NCBI taxonomy): domain Eukaryota; kingdom Metazoa; phylum Arthropoda; class Insecta; order Hymenoptera; family Apidae; genus Ceratina; species Ceratina japonica. The sequence continues at coordinate 17,380 of SMSR01013202.1, read as the reverse complement.
TACTGGGGGAAATTCGTATTATAAAATTCTATCGTAAAAGTAATATTGATACACAGGTTTTATATATTTTAAATTATTGTAGATTAAAAGTTGGGTGAATAATCATAGAATTTTGAGGGGAAATGTACAGAGCTCAGTAGTACAGGTAAATGTATAGTCAGTCTATGGGAAAATATTGTTAGAAAATTTTATCATGAAACTAATATTCTTACACAATTTCTATGTATTTTAAATTATTGTAGATTAAAAATTAGATGAATAATCATAGAATTCTGTGAATGAACAAACCTCAGTAGTATAGATAAACGAATTGTCAGCCTAGTGTAAGTATAATTGAAAAATTCTATTACAAAGTTGAATTTTCAAAATTCTATTATCAAAATAACATTGTTATACAATTTCTATATATTTCAAATTATTGTAGATTAGAAGTTAGAGGAATAATCATAAAATTCTGTAGAAAAGTGAACGGAAGTCAGTAGTACAGATAAACGAATGGTCAGCCTACTATAGAAAATTCCTATTACAGAATTTTATCATAAAAGTAAAATTATTACACAATTTCTATATATTTCAAATTAGTTGCTATAAATTAAAAAGTTGGATCAATAAACACAATTCTGAAGAAAAATGTACGAAGCTCAGTAGTACAGGTAAATGCATGGTCAGGCTATGGGAAATTCCTGTTAGAAAATTTTATCTTGGAACTAAAATTTTTACACAATTTTTATATAATTCAAATTATAATTTTATATAATTTAAATTATTGTAGATTGAAGGTTGGATAAATAATCATAAACTTCTGTGAATGAATAAAGCTCAGTAGTACAGATAAATGCATGGTCAACCTGTGGGAAATTCCAGTTAGACAATTTTATTAGAAAACTAGTATTCTTACACAATTTCGATATATTTCAAATTATTGTAGATTAAAAATTAGATGAATAATCATAGAATTCTGCGAATGAACGTAGCTCAGTATTATGGATGAATGAACGAATGATCATCCTACTATGGAAAATTCCTATTATAAAATTCTATTTGCAAAATAACATTGTTACACAATTTCTGTGTATTTCAAATTGCTATAAATTAAAAAATTGGATGAATAATCATAGAATCCTAACAGAAATATGCATGAAGCTCAGTAGTACAGATAAACGCATGGTCAGTCTACTATGAAAAATTCTTTTTATAAAGTTTTATCATGAGAATGGAATTGTTATATAATTTCTATGTATTTCAAATGCCTGTAGATTACAAGGTTACTGTACAAATTTGATGGAGTACACTTAAATCATAGAACTCTAAACAAACAAAAGTGTATGGAAGACAGTAGTACAAATAAACGCATGGTCCGCCCACTATAGAAAATTCCTATTACAAAATTCTATCATAAAAATAAAGTTATTACACAATTTTTACATATTTTAAATGACTATAAATTAAGAATTTGGATGAATAATCACAGAATTTTAACAGAAGAATGCATGAAGCTCAGAAGTACAGGTAAATGAATAGTCAGCCTATGGGAAATTCCTATTACAAAATTCTATCATAAAAGTAAAATTATTATATAATGATTATAGATTACAAGACTGATTACAAAACCGTGGATTACACGACTATACAAGTTTGGACGAGTACACTTAAATCACAGAATTCTAAACGAAATTGTATGGAAGTCAGTAGTACAGATAAACGCATGGTCAGCCCACTATAGGAAATTGCAGTTCCAAGGAGATCCTGTCCCACATTCAGAAGTACCATTATCACATAAATCGCACACGTTCGAAATTAGCGTGAGTTGAAACTTTGAGTGAGTGGAACTGGTCTACGTACGATCGAGCCAAGTCGAGAAAATAGCTTTTGTCCTCTCATCTCTCAATGCCAATCAGTTTTAAACAACTGTATTCAAAGAATTCGAGTGCCATTATATTTCTTATCATCGATTAAACGAAATATAACGAAGTATCGAGGTATCTCGCTGACCACGAGTAAATCTCGAGGTCACGATAAAACCGGTCTCTTCATTGTCCTTTCAGCGTCTCCGGTTATTGGTTCGCGCGTCGTAAAAAGTTGCAAGCTCGTTTTACGCTTCCCGCTATAAATGAAACGGACGAGACTCGTATCGCGATACTTTTAACTGTTCCAAGTAGACGCGTCGATCGAACAGGAAGCTTCACAAACAGCCGGTCGCCGAAGAGGAGAGGAGAGTTGGGGGGCTTAGAAAGCTGGCGAAACGGCGCGGCGAAGGTTCGTTAAACGCGGCTTCGCAGCGATTCACAAAGCGAGAGTGGCTCGACCGGAAGTCGATAATCGATCGCCGTGAATCCGAAATTACTTCGACACGGTACATTTACACGGGACGCAATTTAAAGAGATAATATCACGGTGGCACGTCGTTGGACCGTTTCCTCGGCCCGGAAGAGGCGTCGGCGGTATATCGCGGCGGCCGTGGAAGAATCGCTCGTGAGACCCCGCTTCTTTTGTTCGTCCGCCGGCCCTTCCCTTGTCTCCTTCTCGCTCCGCCGAATTTACGAGCGCGCGCGCGACCCGTACAACGTTTCGGAAATGAAATGTTCAGAGATGAAGATTCTCGCCCCGGCGCCGTGTCTATTGCCCGCGAGCGTCGGCGGAGCTGAGAAACCGCGATGCGTTATTAAAATTCGTGGCTGGGCGAGCAAGTTTCCGTCTAATTAAAAACCGACACGACGGTTTGTTCATGTTCGCGGCTGCAGAAGTGCCACGCAGCAATTGTTGAATTAGCGACGAATTTCTCGTTAAAAGCGTAGGGACGACGATCGTTCTGTGACGATTTTCTTTTTACGAAGTCGAACGACGTTCTCTTGTGCCAGATAGCGAAGGGAAATTTACGGTACGTACGTTCGGGGGCGGCATTTTTGAGATACAACCAGGGCAGAAGATGTACGAGCTGACCGGTCCCGTCCGCCCGAGGCAGCCTGCCAAATTCGGGGATCGTCGCCAACTTCCCTTAAACCCTTTCACGCCCCGCGCACCCTCTCTCTCATCTGTTTTTCGCAAAAAAAAGCGTGTCGGACTGCGTTTGAGAGAGACACATTTTCTGGCTCGGCAGCTAGCGAAATGATGACACCCAACGAAGCGAATTATGAGCGAACGCTTTATCGGTTTGATCGATCACGCCTGCGGCTTTTGGTACCGGGGGGATGGTATCGCCGGTCCGGATTAACGATAACAGCCGACACGAGCCGCGATACTGCTTTTCCGTCGTTCGGTCTCGTCAATTTATAATCGGACTTTGATTAAACACTCCCCAGGAAGAATTCCAGCGTACCGATAAAGTTTATCTATCGATCTTAGTTCGCAGATTGTTTCCCGGTTTGTAAAAACAGACGGAATTCATTCATTAATTATAGTTCGAGTAATTCATTAATTATATTTCAATGAGCAATGAGTATAATCAAGGGGTTCAGTAGTCCGGCAGGCAAGATTGAGTCTGAAGGTGGCACCATGTCTGCAGGTGCACCGTGTATCCTTATTAGTGTCATTCTAGTATATATAGTGTCCTGGACAAACCCTTCAGTTTTTACTGATTGGTTGTGCTATATTCTGGCAAATTCTCTACTTAGACAATCAAAAGGAGAAATAGATAAAAATATTATAATGAAGTTATTGGAAACTCAAAAAGGGGGGTGAATCTCGATTTGGTAGAACGTGGTGGCTGGAGTGGTAATGGGAGATCGGTATCGAGACACTACTAGAGTGACACTAACCCTTATGTATAAGTAAATTCCACATTTTGAATTTCTTTCTTGAATATAATTGTAATTCTTGCACTTTCTTAATGTTTTAAGATTTTTAACACAGTTTCATAGACTACTTTACAATTTATAACAAATCGAATTTAAAAACATGTTCTTAATGCAGAGAAATTTTAGAAAAATTACTAGAAGGTTCGATTACAAAATAAATTTTCGTCTTCCTAGTTTCGTTTTTACCAAGAAATTACCTAGAATTCAAAATAATTCATATAATTAACTTACAAATATGCTTTCTTTTATTTCTGCATTTTGATTTTGATCGTTAATATTGACAGTAACATACAGTAATATATATACAGTAATATATATACAGTAATATATATATATAATATATAACATACAGTAACATACAGTAATAAACTTTGACGAAAAGGGTCATTTCATTGTTTATATTACGGAATTAAGGTTGCATAAGCCGTAAAATCTCTGCCAAAAGTTTAAGATATGTAATAGAAAGCTATATTTAATATTTGAAGCAATGAACATTTAGAAAAACTGATAATTACAGAGGAGTAGTGTTTATAAAATTGTGTAACTTGTTTTTCTCGGTCGGATAAGGAATTTTTAATGCACAATTTCTAATATTCTAATACATAGTTTTGGCATTTCTTGACTGCACTGTACTTGACTTGCAAAATTCTTACTTTTGCATATTCTTTATTGTATATCTTAAATAATATCCTCGACGGTGATATTCTTTCAACTATAAAATATATTTATATCATATATTAAGAATTATACAAAAAATTAAAGAATTAAGAATTATACAAAAAATTACAAAATTGTTGTATTCATTTTCTTTTATAAATGCAATAAAAATTCTGTCATTCGACATGAAAATTCAAGATTTAATAACTTCTTTAATAGGATCGAAAAATTCATGAAATTTTGTACAGTGTTTTATCAATATAATACCTAGTAACTATTAAAATTTCAATGCTTTTTCATTGTTTTTATATAAGAATTCATAGAACCTTAAATCAACAGACGTGGTGTCGTTAAGGATTTTCTATCGGTATTTCTTATGATTCAGTGTTCACGGTATAGTAATATAAACTTGAAGATGGATTACAAGCTGAAACCATTTAGGATAAATACTCAAACTCGCCCAGCTTTTTCCCTTTTCATAAAAAGGTCACTTTTATTGGCGATTAATAATATTTCCAGAATCAATGAGCAACAAGCACAATTTTAAATAACAGCCTAAAGTAAATTCGCCTTAAACCGGTGGCAATTTTTCGATCTCAGGAGCGTCGGTCTACCCGTCGTTCATCATCGTCCTGGAGGATTAAACGCTCTCGGCGAGAAACACTTTCCCTTCGGGCGGGAGTTGCGTATTCGTTGGCGAGAGAAGCCGGCACGCGTTTTAATTAAAAGGCGGCCATTAATTTAGTGGCTGTGACCACTGCTGGGAAAATTATTAATCGTTCCGGGCGATGAATAAAACGGTGTTTACGCGAACGGCGACGACGTGACCCAGCCAGGGCGCCGCCGCGCCGCGGCGTAATGCAGAGAAAACAGCGGAAATTGTACAAGTTCATCCCCTTGAACCGGTCGGTCGGTGGGTCGGTCGGTCGGTCGTCGAAGAGGAAATGGCCGAGACACGAATTGAAGTGAAATTTAATTCCACTTAAACTATGCTCAACGCGCTCGTCGGGACGTCGGCGAATTTATATACACAGTCGAGACTTTCTATTAAAATCTAATTTAGTATTCCCCGCGCCTTTCCGTGCGTCCCCTGCCCGGTTTGGTCGAAATAAAATTCAACGATTTCCCCGATTCAAACGGACGTGCCTAATAAAACCTGCAGAAACGACCGAACAATTTATAATTCGCAATAACGGGCCGAGAAATTCCGCGGATTTAACGAGTTCTTCCCGCATCTACTTAAAGATATGAAAATGTAATGATGAAACAATTTTAAAGTGAACTCTCAAACTTTCGACGGATTAAAATATTTCGCTCGTAAAGCGGTCTTGGCAGACTTACTCGCGGGGCAACATTCTTCAAAGTGCGCGGCCCCAGATCTCGCCGGAGTAATTATTTCGTCCGATAAAACTGTCAAGAGGGAAGAAGAGCGAGGCGGGAGGGGGTGGGTGGCAGAAGGGGTGCGGGAGGTTAGCCGGCGATGAGAGATCCAGATTCCACGGGCGAGCATAGGAAGAATGTGATTTCGATGAAACTTCAGGGACGATATTGAACTTTTGGGGGACGTGCCTCCTGCCGGAAATTTCGCAGTGACGTCGGGCGCGTGGCCTGTTTAATCGCATAAATTAAAGCCGCGCGGCGGCGGCGGCGGTGGCGCGGGAACAAGTTTGCCGAAACTTTGATTACGTAAAACAATATTGTGCGTGTTTGCCGGGCGAAAAACTAATTTAAACTCCCGGACTGCGTTTACCCCGGCCCCGCCGTTTACTCTGCCGCCCATTAAACAAATTTGTCTGTTAACGAGCTGATGAGAGACACGTAGATGCGTCCGCCGGTGATTAATCCTTGATGCCTTCGGAATTTCTAAGAAAGCCCCGAGAGTTCTTACTCGAATCGGTACGTAAGAAACGGGTTTAACGACGTGATTAATTACGCAAATCGTCGAACAGAAAATTAACACCGGTTCGACGAGATACGCCCGGCTTAGCGAGAGTCCGTGTTTGCGGTGGGGCCGCGCGGGTTATTAAATTTCAGTTGCCGCGGCGGTAATTTACGCGGGAAAATCGCGCGAACGGTGAAAAACAGTTTGTCGGAGAGTATCAGGGGACGCGGAACTCGTTAATTCCGTGCCGATCCTCGCCGGGGGCCCGCCAGATTTATTTGGCTGATTACCGGCGAAAAGTTTCACTCCGCGTAAGCCGCCGCCGCCGCCGAATCGGTGGGGAACTTCCTCCCGGCAACTTTTCTCCTCGCACTTTGTAGCTTGCTGAATCCATTACGCGGATCCGGGACTGATATAGATGCACGTAAGGCTCGTGGCTCGTTCCTTTTTATTCCCGGGGAAATATTCGACGACGGGCCGGGCCGCGATGATACCGGCTTCGAAACTTTCCCAGGTAACAAACACCGTCGTCGAGGAGAGGAGAGGAGGGGAAAAGTTCGTGTCGCCGGGACGCGCGGCCCGTAAGTTCTCCATCTGTTCGCGTATGGTTTACAGGGATCGACGAACTTTCGACGCCGCGGACGAGGCTCGGCGCGCACGAACGGATTTGCATACGCGAGGGCCACCGCTCCCTTTGTCGCTCAATATACGTTTTTTATCGCGCGGGGATCGGCTAAAAGCTTGTCGGCCGTGATTTCTCGGCCGCCGCTCAATCCATCAAGCCGGCGACCGCGAAAATAAAAAAACCCGTTCAACGTCGACGGTGATTAGAATTATAAGTAGTTACCGGCGGCGGTCGGTAAAAAATCGCGGTTCATTAAAGAAAGATTGTTAATAAACCGTTCTCATAGTTAAAGGCGATTTATCAAGGAGATCGGCCGGAGCCGGCGAACGTTCGAAGTTGATTAAAATCCCGGAAGTGGAGGAAGGGAGGTAATTCGTGGCGCGCGTGTCACTTTCGATATTTCGTAATAAATTAGCGAGTTCGGTAGGTTCGGGCCGGCTAATCTCGGTAAGAGCAAAGTCTCGAAGCTTCGAAACTTCCCGTTGGCCGAGAAGGGGGAAGAGGGCAAGGGGAGAAGGGGGGAACTTTGTGTTTAGCGCTTTATGCGCTCGCCGGGGTGCTGCTCTCTCTCTCTCGTCGACGCTAACCCGGAACGTCTTTAATCCCGGGATCAGGAGAGAAGTCCCAAAAAGTACATTTGGTCGTTCCTCAAGGACCGGCTCGCGGTGGCCTCAATTCCTTCGACTTCCATTCAATTCCCCTTATTGAACTCACTTCGCGTTAATTAATCTCGCCCTCCGGGAGTCCGTTAAGTGTCGCTGTGAAAATTCCGACGACGATGTTCCGGTGTCAAAAAATCTGACCGTGTAAAGAATTCCGATATTCGTTCTTTTTTTTTTTCTCTTTTTTTCTGGTGTTCACTCGTTTGAGCGGCTGAGCGGAACGCGAAGGTCGTTCCTTTCGACGTTCTTTCGCGTCTCGCGGTTTTATCATACCGATCCCGCGCCTTACGCCGGAATCCGGCGGCGGGCATTAGCCAGACATCACGCACGCGCGTTCAACGACATAAATCGTCACGTAGTATCACTTAGGGCACGCATACGTGCGCCGGTAAATTACTACGTGCCTACCGCGCCACGCCACGCCACGCGTTATCCTGCCACGTCTCCATCCGTTGTCCACGTTACCGAAGCTTCCTCGGAGCTCCCCCGGACCCAGCCTCGTTCCCGTCACGCATCCGGACCACTCGAAAGCTAGCGATGGCCACGATTGACTGAAAACTATAGATTTAGTCAATAGTGACCAACGATACTTTTAGTCGACTGATTTTTTTTTTATCGATTAAATCGAACCAGTTCAGATGGCTGGTTGCATTATCGATAAACTGCAATCCTTAGTTCGATGGTCCGAGGTCAGATGAATAATTTATTTATGAAAAAAGCTACGTTCCGTTTAATTTTAGTGAATGAAAATTTTTCAAACTGCGCGGAACTTGTTTAAATATTTAGAATTCTGAAGATTACGAGAAACAGAAATGGATTAATACTGCTAAGGAAGATAAAACAAGAAATCATTCTTACTTTTACAAAGTTTTACATATTTACTTCTTTTATATGTGTAATCCTAAAATAAAGGATAATTCACTGTTTATATCGATAAAATTATGTAGTAACATTTAGATATTTTCAGAATGAATAATTTCATAATGGTAAATAGTTGTTAATTCCGGCAATACTTAACTGATTTAAAAAAAATTACGTTTATTATAATTGAAACTAAATTGAAACTTTCGATTATTAATATTTGACTAACACAATATTTCATACTTCTACTATCATATATTATCATATACTATTATACTATTATATCATGTACTATAATATACTATCATATACAATTATACTATCGTATACTATAACATCATATACTATTATACTATCATATACTATAATGTCATATGCTATCTTTCTACTAAATAGTCGTTAGTATTGTCCGATTAATTACTAAATAGTCGATAGTGCTCATCACTAGTGGTCACAAAAACGATATTTCAGCCGACTAAAAACTATCGATTAAATAGTCAATAGTATGATCTGATTAATTACTAGATAGTTGGTAGTTGATATCAGTCGATAGTGGCCATCACTACTCAAAACGGTCGATGCATCATCATCAAATTTGCGGAGCCGATGGCTTCCGGATTCTCCCCAATTCCCATAAGCATAAGTATTACGCCTAAGTAGTACGAGTCAATAAATTGTCAGACTCAGAATTCCTGCTAAAAATATTCCATTAACTATTCTATTATTATAAACGTTTAAAAAATTTTGAAAAATTGTTTCGTTGAAAAAAATTATTATGGAAACACGATGTTTAGTATAAAAAAAAATCTGGAATGGCAGTTGGGAAATAATAAGAGGAGAACACGTAGCAGTACTTCAGGCGGCGGGGGCGAGCTTCGACACCTTTCACACGTAATTGTCCCATTACCATGGGTTGTACATTTTTCTCGCCGGTTTTTACGCCGCCCGGTTTACGGTCTGACGTGTCCCGAGACGCCGCGAGGCATCGGTACCGTCGCGGCGCCGCGGTCGGGCTTAAAAAAGGCCGCGTTCGAAGCCGACGTAAAGCGTCACCGTTGCCGCGAGTCCATTTTAGCAAATTATGGCCGCCGTTCATTGCCCTAACCGTCACTCCGCGTCCATTTTTTTCTCCTCCTCTCTCCCTTACGTCCTGAAATCCAGTTTATTTCCCGGGGACGGTCGCACAAGTGTAATAACGTCGCGTGATGCATCGCGAGTCCTTGGAGGGGTGACAAAGCACCCCGTCCGCCGCCGCCGCTCCGAGTGCATTTAGCGATAAAAAGAAGCGCTAAAGCGAAATGAATGAAATTGAATTCTGAAACAGGCTTTCTTCGGAGACTCGTTCGTGAAAAATTCACCCGTAAAAACTCCCCGATCTCCCTCCAGTAATTTGCAAACAAAGCGGGGGGAGAGCGCCGCCGCGTTGAGGAACGTCGACGGGGAATTCCCGTTCGCTCAGACATTAGCGACTTCGTTCAGAGCGTTCGATCGCTGGGGAAAAGTTTCCCGGAACTGCGAACGCCACTTGAAGACAGCGTTCGCCAGCGTTGACCTCGTTCGCCGCCGAAAAACGAAACGACGACGACGACGTCGAGACGGCGGCGGCGTCCGCCGCGGGGCGAATTCCCGCGCGCTGTTAGTCGAGGAACCCGGGTCCTCCTTTCCTGGCTTAGACTTCGGCCAAACCCTCGTATGTACACATCCTCTTAACGGGGATGGAACTAATGCACGTGGGAACCCGGACACATTACGACCAGCCAGCGCGGAACGCCGGCGACGGGGAACAAGTAGGATCGAAGCGCGGGCCACGGAACTAAATTGCGATGGCGTCGTATTATCTCGGCCCGATTGTTGTCTCCCGATCGCACCTCCACCCCCTCACCCCCGGCCTCGCCCGCCCGTTCCACCCCGCTTTTATTCAACGGCGTCCCTGAATCCGGCGTGAAACGCGAGATTTAATTAGTAATGGAACGGAGGACAGATTTCTTTTGTTACAAGCTTCAATTAAAACCCTATCGTTAATGCACGCTTAAATCTTAATTTAAAAACGATTACTTATCCCACTGGGACATGAATGCGTTCATCACTTGTATTTTTTCAGCAGTGTATTTTTATCAACGATTTCTATCTGAATTCCCGATGCATTCGCGAGACGATTAAACAACAATTAAAATATTTAAAAGATGTGTAATAATGTTTAACGAAAGTTTCGTCGTTCGAACGAAAATGTGGGTGATTTTTTATGCGAAATGCGTAGCGCGTAGGTAGGCGATTGTGTCGGCGTAACGCGGAGGTGGGAAAAGGTTGGGTAAACAAAAGTTAGAGGTTTAATTGTTGCCCCGGAGAATTATTAGCCGGTAGGTTCTAACAGTTTAGCGCGGGGGCTCTTGTTACCTCGCAGCAGCAGCGAGCGTAATTTATGGAACGGCGAAACTGCGCCCCGCCGTAGCCTCGCGCGGATTATATTTCAGCCTAATACCAAACCGATATAAATTTAATGAGCCGGGGCGAAAACTCGGGGCCGCCGGAGAGCTGCTAACAATAACGCCCGGCTAATTCGCTTTATCTCGCGAAACTCGCGGCGCCGCGCCGCGCCGGCTTCTCCGCCGGCCGAGCGACGGGGCACGTACGACCGAACTAAAACTATCATTACGGGATTCATATCGATGCCGAAAACAGAAGTTTCGCGGTGCATCTGCGAGGTACTCGGGATTAGAAAGCAGCTGCCGCAACAGTTTCGCGAAAACTTCGCCCCGTCGCCGCCGCGGAGTTGACGCCCTCCCTCCGACCTCTTCGGAAGCCGGGAGATAGGGGTGAGCCCTTGCCCGCCGAGGGTTTACCTTTATTTTTATGTGCGCAACTTGCTGGTCGATGTTAAACCTCCCGGCACTTGAGAAACGTCCGCCGGGAACCCGGCCGGACTCTCCGGTCGAGCGTTAAATCGACGCAACTGCGGATTACGCTTCCTTGGAGATCGGAAGTACCGCGGGATTAGAAGGAGGTTTTCCGGTCTGATTGGATCTTTAACTGCCTCGACTACGATTTTATTTTACAGATTTTATCGGCAGGAAAAGATTACAACTCTTGTGAATAGTACGTTATGGAACAAGGGCGTAAAGTCGTTGATTATTCCCGCGGTTGGGTTAAATCCAGGAATAAAGTAGTTTATTCCCGCATATGCGGGAATAATGTACTTTATCTCCCGCAAATTCGGGAATAATAGTACATTATGTAACAAGGGAGTAAAGTCGTTGATTATTCTCGCAGCTGGGTTTGCTGCTTGAACGAAGCGAGGGAAAGAGAAGAAAAGTAGAAACTTAAGAATGAAAAGAGACGAAAAGTATATGCGTAAGAAAAAAGCCACTTTAGTCTCGTTTTAGAGGGAATAAAGTAGCTATCATAGCTAAGCTGTGAATAAAATACTTTATCTCCTGTAAATGCGGGAGAAAAGAGCCACTTTAGTCCCGCTTTTGAGGGAATAGAGTGGCTATTATATAAAATTCGCAAATAAAAATATTTTCCCTTCATCTTCCCTCATCATTCCCAAATAAATAAAATTGTTCTCCAGCAGCCATAAGCTACATTCCATTTCTATGAAAAATTATATTAATCTGTAAAGAAGGACAAAGCAAGCATGGACGTTCCCAAAAGCGAAATTTGATCGGCGATTGTTCCCAAGTAGCACCTAGCACGTATTTTGGTCAGGTGGACGTGAAACCGGTACGTCAGGGCACGGTTAGGATTATTTAACCAGCGTGTAATTAAAGCAGTGGCCATCGGGAACAGTGAACGCGGCCGTTCGTCCCAGGCAAACGCCAGGGCCCCCTCCCGGCCCGGTTCTAATTGTAACGTTCGGCAATTAAGATACAATTTGCTTGGCAAACGCGCGACTCTCCGCGTGCCGTCGCGTTAACGAAATTGAGAATGAACTTATTGCCGCTAATTCTGTCCCGCGGGGGATTACACGGGTCGCGTCGTTACGAATACTCTCTCTCTCTCTCTCTCTCTCCCTGCCCTCTCCCGTCCCGTCGCTCGCGCGCAAACAGAAATTTATGGCTGGCAATTGACGGGCATTGCCGCGAATAAATACAACGGGCTCCCGTAGATCATGCGAATGCGTAGAACGAGCGGCGCGGGAAGGGCCGCGCCGGGTTAATCCGCGTACGCGTACACACGCCGACACGTAGAATTATTGCGCGTACTCCGACAATGGCCACCACGTTAGGTATACCGTGTTTAGGCAAACTGTCCCGCGGTGCTTGACACATGGTGCCGGCCCAAGGAGGCCAATTAATTGTTTTTCATTTGTTTAGTTTAAACAAACTCGGCGTTCTTGCGACTATGAAATAATGAGTGCAGGAAATGAATGCCGAGATTTGTGGTAGGAATTGCTGGTAATTGAAAAGAGATATAAAAATAGATAAAAATTGAAGGTTTTAATATTATTAGAAAATTTATTATTCTTTGCCTTTATTGAAAGTTTCTTGTCGTTACTTGGAAACGACATTCAGATGTGAGTAAACAAATTTTTTTTTCTTTTGTTTAGTTTAAACAAACTTGACGTTCTTGTGTCGGTAAAATAATGAGACCAGTGCAGAAAATGAGTTCTTAGATTCCTGGTAGGAATTGCTGGTAATTGAAAAGAGATATAAAAGTAGATAAAAATTGGAAGTTTTAATATTATCAGGAAATTCAGTATTCTTTATCTGAAAGTTTCTCGTCGTTACTTGGAAACGACATTCAAATGTAAGTAAAAAGTGATTAAAGGTCCCTCATTGAATTGACTACTTCTCTCTAGATTATTGAATTACTCTACTTCGCCGAACGCAATTATCGATCTGCACTACTTGAATAAAATACAATTCTCTTTTCTCTCTCTCTTCTCTTTTCTTTCTCTTCTCTCCTCTTTCTCTTCTCTCCTCTCTAAAATTGCAAGAAGTGTATAAAATTGTAAAATGCTTTCGTCCCTGTAATACAATATTAAAATAAAATTATGAGTAAATTGTCGAATAAAAATTGAAAACGCCATTAGCATCAATAATTTTATTATTATTCACCTGGAGGTTTCAGGCAGTATTCAAAAAGTGATTAAAGGTGTTCTCTCATTGGACGGACTCCCCTGTAAATAAAACATAACGATTGAATTATTCCCCTTTGGCAGACCTAATTATTGACCTGCACTACTTCTCCATATGAAACTCAATTACTAGCTCCTCCAAATTAAACAGTCATCGCGCTGCATCTATGATCCGACTAATCAGAAATAATTATTGACTCGCCTATGGAACTATTCAATGTACGCACGGGTTTCACATTACAGCTGCATTAGTTTAGTTAATACGATTATTAAGGTTGCATGAATCCTTACATAAAAACGATGACAGACAATTGAAATTTTAATAGTTATTAGATATTACACTAGTAAAACACTGTTAAAAGTTAAATATTGATACAAATTTGATGATTCCAAAATTTCTTCAGATCAGTTCGATCAATCAACATGAAAGTTGGGATACGTATTTCTCCACGAGGAATGTTTATCGAAATGGGGCTGAGGCTGAGGGTTGCTGTCAGAGTGGATTTATATTTTCTTACAGTTAGGTGTAATTTAGCACTAGTATTAAATAAGTACCATGTTCTCGAGGTAAACAACTTTCTCATAAATGTAACATACTGACTTTTGACTCTCGCTGTATATTAATATATAATTACGGAGGAACGTTGGTTTTACGGGTTAAAGTTCGCGAGCCTTTGTTAATCTCTAAAAGGAATTTCATCGAACGAAATCGATTGCAGACGAAAATTTCATCTGGCCGGGCTTTCAGTCGATACCATTGTCCCGCCGGCGGCGGCGGGGCGCTGTTGGGAATTTTCCGTTCAAACGCGCGGCAGATTGACTATTTTTTTTTTTTTAGTTAGCTCCGAAGTCCTCTGTCTTTGACAGCATTCAAATAAAAAAGCTCTCGAGTTTACTTTAATTTGATCGAACCCCTTCCGCGATAATGGATCGGCGGGGAATTCGGAATGGACGTTCCCTGTTCCGCGCGGCGCCCTTGTAACGCGACGGTAACACCGATGATCGAGGAGAACTTCGTCGCCGCTTTCGATGCTCGCGCGGGGAATTGCCACCGGTTGACGAAATAATTCGCGATCATTCTTCGTTATTACTTCCATCCGGCGTTCGTTGCTCTCCGCTTCTAAGCTCCGATACACGTGACCGCACAAACGGTGAACTGGGAATTATAGAAAAACTCTCCTCAACGCTTTGAACGAATTTTTCTCGCCGGTTTAATTCTTTCCCAGGCTTTCCGTTTGCGTAAGCGAGGTAGTATGATTTCATAACGAGTAAAAAACATTTTTAATTGAAGATCGGGAAACACGATTTATACGGTTCGCTTCGAAGTATTAGGCGAACGCCTGTCGCCGTGGTTCCATCTGAATAGTTGGAAGGGAATATACAAGCCGCTCCGTCTTCACCGAATTCCACTTTTCACGCCTGCCTCGGAATTCCCCGCTGCCAAAGAACCAACTTACCGAATTCTTTCTATCTTCCTTAAGAACTTCTTACCAGCTCCCGCGAACTATCCGCAGGGAGAAACCGATTTGCACAACTATTTCGAAACTCCTACTGGCCTCCACATCCCCCCATCTCCTCCCTTTGTCTCGCAACAAAATTTCTATAACTCCTGCGGTCATCCTTGATTAAATTTCACCCCGAAATTAATAAAATAATTAGTAAAAGAACTGGTCCCTTTTGCAAAATGATATAAATCTCGTTTCTCTCTAATAAAAAATTGCAATTTGTTAATATTTTCCGTGCGGTTGCTTCGAATTTTTTGTTAATTAACGAAATAACTTTGGTGACAATTGGGTTAGGTGTGGGAGCGTGTGCGTGTCTATATAGGCCGGGCCCGAAGTAGCCGGCGGAAAGTGATGAATCCGCGTTACACATCGGGGCATTCCATTATTTCCGGTGCGACCGCCGCCCCGGGACAAACGAATAGCCCGGTGGCCGGATCTGTCCCAGTTAATCATGGTATTACCGTGACGGAGCACCGCTAATGCGACGCCAATTTGCCGTTAAGAATTAATGCGCGCGCGGCACGCGGCTTAGCGGCCGTTATAGGGAAAACTCGTTGTGTCCACGTCAACGGGGATGAAACACCCCGTGACGGAGAGGGCTTTCCCGCCGCTCCGCCTCGAAATAATTAAGATCACATTGTCCCCCGCCGTCGCGACGTTCGGACAAAAAATCCGACTGCCCGTCCGTCGGATTTTAATAATCAAGCAGAAAATAAGACTCAATTATTTAAGTTAATTCGCGAGAGTAAATGAGAGGAGTTCTTGTATTTGAATTGCAATTGGATTATTGGAGTAAACTCTGGGAGACGTTAAGTAGTGATCGACGCTGTCGACTAATTTCAACTATCGAATATCTAGTAATTAATCGGACCGTATTATCGACTATTTAGCCGATAGTTTTTAGTCGGCTGAAATTAGTGATGGGTATTATCGACTAATGTCAACTATCGAATATCTAGTAATTAATTGGACCATACTATCGACTAAATAGTCTACAGCATGAAAGAGAATATATGATAGTATGATAGTATATTATAGTACATGATAATACATGATAGTATAATAGTTTGTGATAATACATGATAGTATAATAGTTTATGATAATATATGATAGTAGAAGTATGAAACATTGTGTTAGTAAAATATTAATAATCGAAAGTTTCAATTTAGTTTCAATTATAATAAACGTAATTTTTGCTAAATCAGTTAAGTATTGCTGAACTTAACAATTATTTACAATTACGAAATTATTCATTTCTGAAAATATCTAAATATGAGTACATAATTGTATCAATATAAACAGTGAATCATCCTTTTTTAGGTATCATTATACGTGAAAAAGAAATGAATATATAAAACTTTATAAAAGCAAGAATGATTCATTGTATTATGTTCCTTAACAGTATTAATCCATTTCTGTTCCTCATAATCTTCAGATTTCTAAATATTTAAACAAGTTCCATGCAGTTTGAAAAATCTTAATTCACTTTAATTCACACATTAAACGGAACGTAGCATTTTTTTATAAATAAATTATTAGTCTGAACTTGGACCATCGAACGAAGGATTGCAGTTTATCAATAATGCAGGCAGCCACCTGAACTAGTTCGATCTAGTTAATAAAAAAAATCAGTCAACTAAAAGTATCGCCGGTCACTATCGACTAAATCGACAGCTTTGAGTCGACGGTGGCCATCACTAGTTAAGTGTTGCCGATTCAATGGGCAACGCCGGTATTCCAGCGGCGACAGGGAGCACCGTTCAAGTATCGTGATTTATTCTCCGCGGAACGGGTGATTCACGTTCGATCAGCGAGTCCTCCATTCGATTCCGGCCGCACTCACGGGGGATATTCTCGAAAAGTTCTCTGGTCGAGCGAAGAGTAAAGCTCGACGCATCGAGCCGTGAAATTCGAGGCTCGAGATCGAGCAGCTGTGTCTCTTTGAATCGAACCGATTCCGGCGCGCCCCAACCCTCGCGCGCGCGCTCCCCGTTTCAGACTCGAGCATCCCCGGCACTCTTTTCCCATGGGTAAACTCGGCCGGCCAAATATGCTCAAGCCGGATATCTCTTGTGATTCGAAAATTAAGAGGCAGGTCGCGAGGAGAGCGCGATTTAATCTCGCATCGGCATAACGAGCCCCGGGTATCATCCACCTCCGTCTCACGGCGACTTGTTAGCGAGCTCGCGAAACTTTCACGTTTCTCCGTTTCGACGGGCTAACAACCTCGACGGCGAAACTTCTGATAGGTGGGTCAAGTTCCCCGAACTCTATCTTCCCACTCTTATATCCCGTCACCGATGAACGTACTCTTTT